>MU224281.1:4314939-4341336 GCA_018584345.1 Thuja plicata
AATTCTCCTTGCACAAGATAAAGAGAAATATTTTCTAGATTTGGCAAAACAAGGAGTTAAGCTACCCTCAAACTTCCAAGTGGAAACACTTGTGGCTAAAGAAGAAGAGAGTGAGACTACCAAATTGTATAAGGTGATTCAAGATATGAAAAATCAAATTATCCAACTTATGAAGGATAAGGACAAACCTGCACAATAATTCACGATGGAGAGTATTTTTCCTTTCCCTTTTGATAGGAGTCTTCATATGCCACCTTTTCCCAAAGGTGTAGAACTCCCTAAATATGATAAATACTTGGGTACCACCGATACTCAGGACCATCTGAGAGAATTTGGGGCCCTTTCTATGGATTTTATTCATGATCAAACCTATTTGATGTGTCCCTTTCCCCAAAGTTTGGGTGGACCTGCCATGGAGTGGTTTTCTCGACTACCCACTGACATCAAGACTTTTGATGAGAATGCCAATCTCTTTATGCAGCACTATTCTCACAACATACAGCATCTCATCAACATCAAGGACCTTTGCAATCTCAAGCAAAGACAAGGGGAGCCATTCCTAACATTTCTTCAGAGATGGAGACAACTTTGCACTAAGTATCCCCGCAAAATACCCAAATCTAAGAAACTCGATATCTTCTTGGACAATATCACTCCTAATTTTGGGTATCAAGTACAACTTCAAGGTCCCCTTAATTTTGACAACATGATAAAGCAAGTTGTGAGGATAGAGGCATTTATGGTTAAGAAAGGGGAGTTGACTTTATACAAAGAAAACAAACAAGGTTCCTCCTCTTCCAACAAAGATAAAGGGAAGCTTGTCAACAAAAATAGGGATGTTGTGAATGATGGAGTGGTTGACAATGTGACCCCAGCTCCTTCAAAACCGGTCTTCAATCTCACTTTTAGTATACAAGTGACCAAAGCTGTTGAAAATGCTACAACAAATACTCAACCGCCTTCTAGATTCTCTTGCAACAAACCTTGGGCCCCTCGACCCAAGCGTGAATTTACTTCCCTGGGAGAACTGCTTGATGTTGTTTTCAAGACTTTAGTGCAAAATCAAATTCTCACTCTTTTGGACAAGCGTGCATATGATCTACAACCATGACCCCATTGGTGGAACGAAAATGCATACTATGACTATCACCAAAACAAGGGTCATAAGACTGCTAGTTGTCTTCAGTTGCGTCATAAAGTCCAAGATTTGATTGATAATGAGGTTATTGTTATGGAAAATCATAATAAGAATTCAGATCACCAGGCATTTAAAGATCCCTTTCCTCATCATGAGAAAGGTGAGTACTCCAATGCTAAGAATAATAATGCCAAGCTTAACTACGCACATGCCACTTATGACAATGTCATCAATATGATCGAACCTATTGGAGTTGAGTATTGTGATGTGGTTACTACCAAGGGGAGAGGGGATGCTCCTAAGCCTAAGACCCCATTTGTCTTGAGAGGCCCAGGGTCTTTCTCATATGAATCTAAACTATCTTGGGATTGCGCAAACATCACTACCAGATCCTATGCTAAAATAACTATCAAGGGTCCTGACCCTCCTGCTGCTACATCCACACCGAAACAACCCATGAATAAAAATGTTGTTGGCTCTGCCAAAAAGACCATGAAATTGGTCCCTACACCTCATACTATTTCTTATAGCATTCTTGACTAGTTGCAAAGAACCAATGCTCAAATAACTATCTTTGAGTTGTTGAAGATCTTGCCTGCTCATAGGCAAATTCTGGATAAAGCTCTTACAGAAGCTAATGTCCCCAAAGACATCAATCTAGATTAGTTTCAATCCATGGTGGGTCACTTGACTTCACCACACTATTTATCCTTCTCAGAAGAAGATGATCACTCGATTAGTCACCCACATAATGCTCCTTTGCATATAGAGGTCATGATTGGCAAACAATTAGTCCACCGCATCCTTATTAATAATGGTGTTGGTCTCAATATTTGCTCTGCTCACTTTCTTGCTCAGCTAGGTTATGATCAAGATCACATAGATTCCTGCAAGGGAATTACTATCAAGGCCTATGATGAAGAAGAAAGAAAGTCTAAAGGTTTGGTTGTGTTACCCATTCGGGTTGGACCGGTTGAAAGAGAGGTCACATGTCAGGTGTTGGACCTTTCCCTTTCTTTTTAACATCCTACTGGGAAGACCATGGATACATAAAATGTAGGAGGTTCCCTCTACATATCATCAGTGCATTAAGTTTCCTTTCCAAGGTGCAGAGGTGACAATTCCTACTAGTATGGGCTCTTCTTGTAATGCGCTCACATCGTCAGCTGATAGTCTTATTTTAACTAACAAAGAATACACAGAATTATGTGATGCCAAGCTTAGAGACATGGAACAGACCTTGAAAATCAAAGACATAGGCATGGGGGGGTATCAAATAGAACATGTGTTATCATTAGCAGCTCTACCTTCGTCTCCTCGTTCTTATGGGAGACCTTCTGAGAACAACAGATCTTCTACTCCTCCTGAGATAGTTTATGATGGTGCCTTTGTATGGGATTCAACACCATTAGAAGATGAAGATAAGGAAAGAGCTATTAAGGCTTGGCTTTGCAAAGGAAAGAACATATCTGAACAAACTTCCCCAGCTCATGAACTAAATCCCAACAGTGAAGGTCTTAAAATTATTAAATGCATTGGGTACAAAGGGAGTGGTCTAATAGGAGTGAATGGTAATGGGTTAGTAGAACCTATTGAAGCTACAGGTCAAAAGATGAAAGACACGACTGGTTTAGGCTTGAAGAAGATCCTGTTCCATCTAGGGATTAACAAATTTCTGCCAAAACTGGATCCTCCACCAGAACCTGAAGGCACAACTACAGCTGACACTGTAGAGGATAGCTCTGATAAAGATTGCTTTCCCTATCCCATTCCTCCAAACCTGGCAGCATTCTTTGCTAAGCTAGATAATTTTGTACCTCATGCCAGTATAGTCGATACTGACAGTGATTCTGATAAAACTACTCCATTTGATGCATTAACCTACGAACAATGGAAAGTGTTACAAGACCCTAATTTCCAAGGTGAGCGGTACATACCACCATAATTTCAAGAGTAGTTGGCATAAGAATAGGCTGGTGTCGTAAGAACTCCCAAACCTTCATGGTGCAAACATCCCAGTTAGAGTTTGGACACAGATTCTCATGAATATGAGTTTGAAAATTTGTCAAAAGGATCCTACGAAAAGATTCTTGACATAAGTGAGGGTTCTAGTGAAAGGTCTAATGAGTCTGAGTCCATAAATGTTAACATGTCTTCTGCTTCAGTCATTAGGAGTCAAAAGGATTTGAACACACCTTTGGATGAGATCGATTTAGCTCTCAGCTTACTAGTCAATGCTTTTGATGACTATACCATGAATGCACTTGAACCTGCCACTTCTCTCTCACTCCAACATCCCAAGCTAATAGAATGGAATTCCCCTACCTCATCCAATGAAGTCCTTACATTCAAGAACAACTATGCTCTAGCCTGCTACCTTCACATTGTTGAACCTGTAACATCCTCCACTAGTGAAGAAAGTGTCAACATGACTGAGGCTGATATCAAGTATCTTAGTCATAAAATCAAAAGAAGAAAAAATAGGCACTCTGATGGTGGCAATGTTAGAGCCAAAAAAAGTAAAAAGAAAAGATGTATCCAAAGGTGAAAACCTCTCTGAGGCACTTGAGGATGAGATACTTGATGCACTTTTGAGTCATTTCCAGGAACACTCATCGGTGCTAATTGAGCCAACTCAGCCAGGAAATCTAGGTATAGAAGAAAATCCATACATTATTTATGTGGCTAAGTCATTATTTGTAAAAGAACTCAAGGAATTCACATATTTCTTCAAGGAGAAAAAGATAAATTTTGCATGGACATACTCTGACATGTCTTGTGTAGATCTTGATCTTATTATGCATCACTTATCAATAGCTCTAGGTGTGAAACTAGTCAAACAAAAACTTAAAAAGATGCATCCACATGTGGCTTTACTTGTCAAGGTAGAGTTGGAGAAACTTCTAAAAGTTGGGTTCATCAGAGCAATTGATTATGCAGAATGGATCTCTAACATAGTCCCAGTGTCAAAGCATGATAAATCTATCAGAGTTTGCATAGACTTTAGGGACTTGAATAAGGCATGTCCAAAAGATGATTTTCCACTACCCAACATTGATATGATTGTGGATATGACAGCAGGGTATGAGATGTATTCTCTAATGGATGGTTTCTCTGGCTATAACCAAATCAAAATTGCACCAGAAGACCAAGAAAAGACTACTTTCACTTGTGTGTGGGGTACTTTCTACTAGAATGTTATGCCTTTTGGTCTAAAAAATGTTGGAGCTACTTATCAGAGAGTTGTCACTACCATATTTCATGACATGTGTGCATGCTAAAAGTGGCCTATATTTAGAAGAACACTTCAACATGGTCATTACTCTTTAGCTGCATACAAGAATGAATATCGATTCATTCACCCTGCATGTCTGAAAGAATCAACCTGTCACCTTCTAGAAGGCAAGAGTATGAGCTTGCTCTAAGGTCATTGCAAGCTCAGTGACTACACTGAAGACCTAAATGAAGGATTTTAAAAGCTATGATAATGCAAATAAATGATTAATCTAAATGCAAATGCAGTTTTTTGTTCATCCAAGACTAATTAGGATTCATTTTAGAAACACCAAATTGAGTGTGTAAGATTGATTTTAAAACACCAATTGAAATGTGCTCTAAGATTAGATTTGCATGATTAACATTAAAACAACAATAAAAGATATGCTAAGAATGCAAGAAGCTAAGACGAAAATGTAGCATAATAACTTTAATTAAAAGATTAGGATCCTTTGTGAAGGAAAAGAGTTTCTCTTTTATAGAAATCTCTCTCGAATCAATGGTCGAGATTGAACAAAAAGAGTGGCTCAAATTCGATTGAAGAAGCACAATCCACGTGCAAGTGATTTGATTGGTTGAGAGAGTCAGTTAACTAAACTGATTGATCATTTATTTTGGAAACTTCCATATTCAGTTTTTAGTTAACTGAAATGTTTCCAAAATGATAAACAGTGGAGAATCTGTTAACTGAGTGGAACTGGATTGTTTCCATTTTGATAAATAAGTTAACTGGATTTGATGATGTCATATGCATTTTTAATAAATTAATTGCTTTTGAATGCACATTTATGTTTTTATAATTAATTTAATTCCTTTTTGATTTAATTGACAATTTTGTAATTTTTTATTTAATTAATATATCATAATATCAATTAAATAATTATCATAATGTTTATTTTCCAATGTAATATGATTTTAGGAATTAATTAATTAATCAAGTAAGATGATCGATTAGGACTTAGGGTTTAGGTCAGATCAGTTCGATTTGATGAATTGCCTATTTGATTTAGGACTTAGGTTTAATCAAGATTAGGGTTTCTTGATTAATTGCTGAGATTGGGGGGATAGGGTTTATGTGACCATTTTTAGGTGATTACATTTGCCCCTCTTTAAATTGATGTGCGATCAGCGCATTGATTCAAAGAACTGTTACTGATGAGATCAAGAATAGTTTGATTTGAAGCGATGAAACCATTCTTTAGAAGAGGGAATCGACTCTAAGCTTGATTGGATGAAGATCGATCAAAAGATACAAAACAAAATGCTTAGTTTGATTTGAAGCGATGAAACTGAACATCTGTCAAGAACTCTTAAACCTTTTTGATTGGTTTGAACGGATAACCAGTTTGATTTGAAGCGATGAAACTGATTATCGTTAAGAGATTTGGTTAGCAATAAAATTGACTTGATTTGAAGTGATGAAACCAATTTGATCAATGTATCTGGTTTCAATAATGAATAGATCATATAAGACCGATCTTGTCTGGTTTCGAGTGTATTCACCATTGTATAAGACCATTGATTAGGTTGCCTTTGATTTAAGATGATCTCAACTTGATTTGATTCGATGAAGCTGAGATGCCCCAAGTGATGGGGTTATGATTAACAATTTGATCACTGGAATGTTGATGTCCTAATCTTGCCCCCTCAGGAGCGAAATCAAAATATGGCTAGGTGCCCCAGTGATGAGAAGCAATTTGATTGATTAGAAAATTTAGGAAGAAACTGATCTGATTAGAAAGAGGTCCCACATGGTGAGGACACAATCTGTACTTGATGAGAGGTCATGTTGGAACAAGATTGACCAAAAGTAAGATACATGGATTGATTAGAAGAAAAGCATCAGGGATTTCTATTGGTTGTGCAAGTGGTCAAATTCAGATTTTGATTTCGATCCTGAAAATAGAATCAGGACAGTTGATTTAGCACGGGATATCATGTTCACATACAAATGACCACTTAATGATGAGAAGATTGATCGATTAGAATCTCAGATCCTTCACATTGGATAGAGATAAAGTTATTATGTTGATTTCATCACTATGCAGATGCAGATGCAGATGCAAGACTAACATGAATACAATGAATGCAACCTAAGGTGTAGTCACTGAGCTTTTGCAATTGAATATTTTCATCATTGAGCATTTTTGGAACATCGGAGTTGATACAATCCTTACTGGTGCCACTACAACCATAAGAATATGAATATGACTTTCATCGGATAAGATATGGGAAACTAACGTAAGCAACAAGGCACAAAAGCCGAGATGACCTGAACATTGTTTCCAGTTTTGATAGTGCAAGAGCACACCAGTATCAAGGCATTCAAATCCAAGATAACCATAAGTGCATTCTTGTGTAAATAAATAGATAAATAAAAAACAAGGAGATAGTACCGACCTCACCTTGGCATAAAAATAAAGAGGATCGAGGGATGTGAGGCTTTTTTGCCTTAATGCAGAAGCTCTTACCACATACACCTATTTTATTTGACATTGTTGGATCATCGAGACCACACCAACAAGTAGTAGACAAAGAAAAGATTAACAAAATCAATGAGAATAGACAACATACCAATAGAAGTTTAGCATACTTCAGCCAGTTTCAAAGTTTTCAGATGTGTATAGGTATAGGGTGTTGACAAACATCATTGTGCTTGTGAGTGCTTTGTGTTTGATTGCTATCGATTTGTTGTTTACATTTGTGATGTCCAATGTGTGTTAAGAAACATAGATGTGTCCAAAGATATTTTTAAGAAACACTGTTGATGGTGGTGTTGAGAAACCCCTGTTTGCGTCAGTAGCGAGTTGTCCTTTAGAAATGACAAGATTACTGACTCTGGTGTAAATCGAAGATGTGACCAATTTGGTGACCCATGCCCCAAGTAGAAAATGATGATAACTAACTTGACTCATGCTACGAGGACAACTCTGATTTGATTTCCCCCAGGTTATGACTCTGGATCAGTTTCAAGCTAGGAGGGTTCTTAGAAGTACCAGAGGGTCACGAAAGTGAATGAAAGCTATGTACAAATTGAAGCAAAAGATTGCCAAGACTAAGGATTGATAGATGGAGCGTTGAGTACAAGAGGTGCCTGTTCACCAGGTTTTCACATACTTGGTAGAGATTCTATTTTTGCTACCATGGCGCCTGTTTACTAGGTTTTCACCAAGGCACTTTTTCTACTTTTTCAATTTTTTTGTATTTTTCCATTTTTTTTATTTTTTTGATTGATGCATCAAGGCGCCTATTGCTAGGTTTTCACCAAGATGATCATTTTTTCAAGACTTTTTCCAATTTTTAGATTTTTTTAGGACATTACAATGTACATGGTGTTGATCACCGAGAATACCTTAGGTGTAGAACTTCTTCAGATGGAGAGTGTTGATGGGCTCTCGAAGCGATTCTCCTTCAGGTGTGGAGAGTCGATAGGCTCTGGAGATAAATGCTATAGTAATGATATAAGGACCCAGCCAGTTGGGTTCAAACTTCCCCTTTTGTTCTCTATGTGACTGATTATGGGGATTTTCTCTGAACACAAGGTCTCTTACCTGAAGTTCTCTAGGTCTGACTTTCTTGTTGTATCCTCTTGACATTATTTTTTGATAAACTCTGAGGTGACCAAAGGCCACTTTCTGACGTTCATCCAGTAGCTCTAGTTCTTGGAGTCTCAAAAATTGGTACTCTTCATCTGGTACAAGTCTGCGCAAAGAAACCCTAAGAGATGGGATTTCTACCTCTAGGGGTAAGACTGCTTCTGCCCCATATACCAATGCAAATGGGGTTGCCCCTATAGGTGTTCTAATACTCATTCTGTAAGCCCATAATGCAGGATTGATCTACAAGTGCCAATCCCTTCCAGACTTGTTAACTGTACAATGTAAGATTTTCAACAAATTTTTATTTGAGGCCTCAGCCTGTCCATTGCCTTGTGGGTAATAGATTGAAGAACAGTGTTGTGTGATTTTGAATTTTTCACACAACTCATCCATAATATTGTTCTTAAATTGACCTCCATTGTCAGTGATGATGGAGGAAGGTATTCCATAGCAACAAATGATGTGGTTTAGAATGAACAGTGAGACCTACTATCCTATTGCTTTAATGAGTGGGACCACCTCAACCCACTTGGTAAAATACTCAGTAGCTATGATAATGAACTTGTGTCCATTAGAAGATGAGGGGTAAATCTGCCCAATGAGCTCAAATCCCCATTATTGAAACGGCCAGTGTGTTACAAAAGGAATGAGCTCCCTTGCCGGAGCGTGTATAAGATTTCCATGCAGCTCACATTTCTTACAAGTCTTTATGAACCTGATAGCTTCTTTCTCCATGTCTGGCCAATAATACCCTGCTCTAAGAAGTTTTTGGGCCAGAGTCAGACCGTTAGAATGAGAACCACAAATTCCTTCGTGGACTTCGGACAACACATGTTTAGACTCTTCTTTTTCTAGACACCTAAGAAAAGTATCATCTAATCCTCGCCTATACAAATCGTTGGCCACAAGAACATACCATGAGGAATGGTGGATGAGGTGTCATTTTTCATTTTTGGTTAGTCCATCAGGAATGATCTGATGGCACAGGTAAGAGTAAACATGGTGATAACGGGAGGATTCCTGTTCAATGACTAAATAGACCATTTGGGAGTCAGGGGAGTTGTGGGAAGGGAAATGGATTTCTTCCACCAGGAACTCATAATGGAAGTTGTCCTCTTGTTGATGTGAGGATGCTAATGTAGCCATAGCATCAGCTGCTCTGTTCTGTACCCTTGGGACTTTTTGGAATGTGATGTAAGTTAAATATTTCTTAAAGTCATCAACCATTCATTTATAAGGCATTAGTTTTTCATCCTTAGTTTGGTATACATCATTGATTTGGTTGATTACTAGTTGAGAGTCACCATGGACATGTAACTCAGAAACATTCCATTCAAGAGCCAGTTTGATTCCATTTACCAGTGCTTCATATTCTACTATGTTGTTTGTACAAGGAAACATGAGCTTGTACACCTTTGGAATGGAATAGTTTTGAGGGGTCAGAAACAAAATCCCTGCACTTGAGCCTTGTTGCATGAATGATCCATCGAAGAACATTTTCCAGGATCTATGAGTGATGTGCAAAATAGATCCATCTAGGAACTCAGCATTGATTTGTTCTTCATCATGTAGTGGAGCATCAACCAATTGATCTTTTATTGCTTGCCCTTTGATCGCTTTACGCTCATCATATTCTATGTCAAATTTACTAAGAAGCATAACCCACTTAGCCAATCTTCCAGTGAGGGTAGCTTTACTTAAGAGATACTTCAAAGGGTCAATTTTAGCCACCAGTTTGACTGAGTGAGCCAACATGTAGTGACGCAATTTCTAAGATGCAAAGACTACTGCTAGGCATGCTTTCTCAATCATAGAGTAATTCATCTCATAGGACACCAATGTTCTACTGATATAGTATATGGCACATTCTTTCTTGTCTTCATCTTCTTGTGGCAGTAGTGCCCCCATTGATGTTGAGGTAGCTAAAATGTACAAAATCAATGGTTTGCCTTGTTGAGGTGGCATGAGTACTAGTGGGTTTGCCAGGTACATTTTGATTTGAGTGAAACTCTTGTCACATTTGTCACTCCATTGATAAGTAACACCCTTGTGCAGAGTCTTGCTAAATGGTTGTGCTCTATCAGCCAACTGTGAGATGAACCTTCTGATAGACTGGATTCTCCCTTGGAGTGTTCTCATTTGACTTATGTTCTTGGGAGGGGACATTTCCAGTATCGCTCGCACCTTCTCAGGATTGACTTCTATGGTTTTAGCTGAGATAATGTAACCCAATAGCTTGCTAGAGGTAACACCAAAGGCATATTTCCTAGGATTCAACCTTAAGTTAAACTTTTCCATTCTATCCATGATTGGGCCTAACTCTTGTAGGTGTAGAGATTATTTCTTTGATTTAGCCAGGGTATCATCCACATAGTCTTCCATGGTTTTGTGCATCATATCGTGGAAGATAGTTGTTACTGCCCTTTTATAGGTAGCTCCTGCATTTTTCAAACCAAAAGGCATGACATTCTAGCAGAACGTTCCCTAGGCACATGTGAAGGAAATCTTTTCTTGATCCTCTGGAGCAATCTTGATTTGGTTGTACACTGAGAAACCATCCATGAGAGAATACATTTCATACCCAACAGTCATGTCCACAATCATGTCAATGTTAGGCAAAGGAAAGTCATCCTTTGGACATGCTTTATTGAGATCCCTAAAATTAGTGCAGACTCTGATAGATTTGTCTGGCTTTGATACTGGTACGATGTTGGATATCCATTCTGCATAGTAAATAGCTCATATGAATCCAACTTTGAGTAGCTTTTCCAGTTCAGCCTTGATAAGTAATGCAACATGAGGGTGCATTTTTCTAAGTTTTTGTTTCACTGGTTTTACTCCAGGAGCTATTAAAAGATGATGCATAATAAGGTCTAGATCTAAATGAGGCATATCTGAGTATGTCCATGCAAATTTTATCTTCTTTTCTTTAAATAATTTGGTGAATTCCTTGAGCTCTTCTGCAGACAAATATTTAGCTACATGAATGATGTGTGGATGTTCCTCTATACCAATATTCACTGGTTGAGTTGGCTCTATAAGCACTGATGATCATTCCTATAAATGACTAGGCAAGACATCAAGCATCCAATCCTCAGGCGCCTCCGAGAGGTTTTCACCTTTGGATGCATCTTTTCTTTTTACTTTTTTGGGTTCTGAAACTGCCACAGTGTCGTTTTCACCTTCAGACCCTTTTCTTTTTCTCATTTTTATCTTATAACTGAGATACTTGATGTCCGCTTCAATCATGCTCACACTAGGTTCACTGGTGGAAGAAGTGAGAGGTTCAGCGGTGTTAAGATAGTAGGCTAAAGCATAGTCATTGGAAAATGTAGGCATTTCAGCAGGTTGTCCTTGTAAGGACCAATCAATGAGTTCAAGATGCATTAGCGGCAAAGGTTCACTGGGTTCAAGGGCATTCACAGTATGTTCATCATAGATGTAAATAGTTAAGTAGATTCCTAGACCTAAACCTTGTATAGATGTGTTTGAATTAGAAATAGCCCTAACGGCATCATCAAAGCTCATGTCAGAAATAGGAGGTCCTAACTCATTTGATCTAACCTCTAAGCCTTCACCTACTTTGTGTGTGGTCTCCATCTTTATGTCTAAAGTGCCCTCTGAAAGACTGTCAAAATCATATTCATGGGAGTCTATTTCATCATTAGGTTTCATATCTAGCACATGAGTGAAATCTACTCTTTTCCCCCAGTTTGGATGAGTTCTACCTAAAAAATCTACTATGGTTAGACTTTGTTCTTCTTTATCCAAAGCTTGTTCAAATTCAGTAGTTTCTGACTCATCAGAAGTCATTGATGATTCCTCTAGAACACTCTCTTTAGTAGCATTGACCTATGGTGTACCTTCAGAAAATAGAAGAGCCAAAATAGTGGGAGGAATGGGATAAGGATATACATCCTCTGCATTGGAATCATCTAAATCATCCCAGTTGTGAGTGGGTATGTCAGTGCTTTCTGTTGTTGTGTTCTGTTCTTCCAGAACCTGATGTCCCTTTCCTTTATCTAGGAGATTCTTCACTCTTTGTTCTTTCTTGGATAACAACCCTAGACCTGTTGTGTCTTTAGGTCATCTATAGTCAGTAGAGATAGGTTCTTTAAGACCGTTTTGATTAGGCCCAATGGGTCCTTTACCAGAATACCCCATTTTACAAGCCACCTTATACCCCACACCAAATTTTTCTAGGGGTATTACACGTTGTTTGTCTTCATTATCTTTAGGTTCTTTATATAACCAAGCCACAATGGCTCTTTCCTCCTGTTCATCTTCTAATGGTGTGTTTTCTTTAACAAAGGTCTCATCATAGATTTCTTGGGATGTTTTTGGTTTCATCTCTTCTGACAGTTTTCCATAAGACGTAGGTGATCTGGGGAGAGATGTGAGTGACAGTATAGGTTCCACTGTGTATCCACCCATGCCCTTGTTCTTTATCTTGAGGTTCTTTTCCATTTCCTTCAATAAATTTGCAGCTGATTCAAAGTCGGATGCCTCACTGTTGTGTGGGACAAGGGTATATGCTGCTTGTCTTAGTGCGTTACAAGCATAACTAGTGTCGACAAGAACAGTGACTTCTACACCATTGAATGGGAATTTAATGCATTGATGGAACGTCAATGGCACTGCCTGCATCTCATGGATCCAGGGTCATCCCAATAGAATGTTGTAGGCCAGTGGGAGATCCAGAACTTGGAAGGTAACATCCCTCTCAACAGGACCTATGCGGATTGGTAAAGTTACGAGACCTTTAGAAGATCTTTTTTGTTCATCATACGCCTTGATAGTGATTTTATTTTTAGGATCAATGACGTTCTCTAGAAGGCCTAGTTTATCAATTAACCTGTATGTGCATATATTCAACCCTGCGTCTCCATCTATCAAGACTTGTCTGACATGGTGTTTATGGATCAAGACTTCGACATGCAAGGGGAGATTGTGTGGATGACTTAAAGAGTTGTCATCTTCTTCTGAGAATGATAGGTAATGTGGTGAGGCCAAGTGACCCACCACGGATTGAAATTGATCCAGATCCAAGTCCTTAGGGACATTGGTAGTTGATAGCACTTTATCCAGGACCTCTCTGTGAGATGGAGAGAGTTTGAGCAATTCGAAGATTGAAATTTTGGCAGAGGTTCTTTGCAATTGCTCGACGATGCTATAGTCCACAGCATTTGATGAAGTCAGTTGTTTAGACTATGAGACTTTAGAGGTACCCACAATGGTTTTTTTGCTAAGAGGTACCCATTATTTGGATATCAATGGTTTATTGGAAGATGATGAAGGGTTGGAAGATCCAGAACCCCCAAGGTGACTTTGGCTTGCACTCGAGTCACTGCATTGGTTGATCGAGACTCTTTCTCTTTCTGCTTGATGATGATGAAATTGTAATATTCAGAATGAGATGGCTCAAGCATGTTGATGACATTGTAGTCATCATTAGAATAAGTGTGATTGATTTGAGAACCTTTCTTAGAATTTTCTCCTTTGTGATGGTCCAGGAAAGGATCTTTGAATGCCTTATGATCAACATTCTTGTTATGATTATCAACCGCAATTATTTTGTTATCAATGAGATCTTGGATCTCATGTTTGAGTATCATGCAATTTTTTGTCATGTGTCCTTTGTTTCTATGGAATTGACAGAAATCATTGTCTCTCCAACATTTAGGTTTGATCTCTGGATCATATGGTTTGGAGTTATCTGGCAATGTGAGCAGCTTGTTTCCCAGCAGAGTTTTAAGTGCAGATTCATAGGACTCACCTAAGGAGTCAAAGTCTCATTTACGTTTAATCCATGGTTTGTCTTTCAACAAACCACTGGTCCCTTTAGAAGATGATGATTTCGTGGCATTTTCAACAGTTTTTAGGGCCTTAGAGCCACTTGTCAGATTGAAGACTGCTGGTTTTGACTGGGGAGCAGAGTAATCGACTACTCTGTCATTTACCACATGCTTGTTTTTGTTCCAATATTTAGATTTTTCTTTGGAACTAGAACCAAACTTGTTTTCTTTGTAGAGGGTAATGTCACCCTTTTTAACAAGCACATCTTTTATTTTCATCGCATTTTCCACCATTTTCTTGAAAGAGGGTGGACATTGCATCTGAAGAGGGTAGTTTAGTTCTAGAATTAGAATGCTAGTGAAAATATCCATCTTTTCAGATTCAGGCACGATGCATGGATATCTAGAAAACATCTTTCTCCATTGTTGAAGAAAGGTTAGAAAGGGTTCTCCTATGTTTTTCTTCGTGTTACATAAATCAATCATCGTCACAGGATGTTGGATGTTGTAAGAGTACTATTGCAAGAACAGATTTATCAGCTCATCGAAACTTTTTATACCAGTGGGTAACTTTGAGAACCACTCCATAGCTTGGCCACTCAAACTCTGAGGAAAGAGACGCATAAGATATGTCTCATCATGCATAAATTTTGTACAAAGAGCACAGAGTTCTCAGATGTGATCTTGTGGATCAGAGTGACCGTTGTACTTATTAAATCATGGAATTTCGACCCCACGTGGGAACAGAGGAAAGTACAAATCTCTATCAAAAGGAAAAGGACAGATTGTGTTTAAAGAAAACCTTGTGTTGGGCATTTCTTTTTCCTTTTGGATTTTTTTTAATTCCATTTTCATAGCTTGCATTTGTTTAGTTATGAGCGTCATAGGGGTTTCTTCTTCCCTGGCAATGATATCCTCAGCTTTGAAGTGAGGTGGAAGTTGAGCACCTTGCTCTGCTAGATCTAGGAAATATTGTTCCTTATCTCAGTTTATGATTGTTTTCATGAGTTTTACAAACCTCTTATCCTGGAGACATTCATCAATCTCTTCCTCACCAAGGTCTGATGGACTCTAGGAATGTTGACTATTGCAAGGGTTAGTACCATTAGAGAGGTCTCTCCATCGAGACCTGCCTCTACCGTGTCTTTCTTCTGACATCTTGGGACTAGGTAACTTGTCCTCTGGGGATTGTGATCTAGGAGGAATTTGATAATCTCCCTCAAAGAGAGGGTTCTCTCCAAACAAGGAGTTGTCTTTGAAAGGGAATCCCTGATTGTCTTCTTCGTGAAATTCTCTAAAATGACTTCTAGTTTGCACAGGCATAAGATAAGTTGATTCGTCTGACTAACACCATGGTGAAATCTAAAGTGTTGTCTAAGCCCAAGACCAAAGAGACCAAAAGATAAATGTCCAACTGAGGATGGAGATAGAAAAGACTCTGATCTTGAGTCAAGGTTAATGAACCTACTCTCACAACCCAGAATAAGGACAGTGCGGACAAAGATGATAAGGTTGAACAAAGGACTTAGTCAATTGGACAAGCGTAATGACATTAGATTTCAAGATAGTGATAGGTTGGACTAACAACAGATTGTAGTTGCAATGTGAACTAACAGAAGCATTATGACAGTGCAAATTTTAGAATAGACTAAACGTAGTAGCATAGATTGATGGAAGACAAAGTTTTGATAAGTTTTGAAACCAATTTGACAGAATTTCGATAGGATTATCAAAGTTTCAAATGAGACAAGATAAACAATTATCCAAAGTGTATAGTTTTCTAGATTGTTTGATTGTTGTAGTTGTTGTTGTTGTGAACACTCACCCAAGACACATCATGCAGATTGTTTGTTGTAAAAGAAAATAACAGACACACCACAATCCTAGGATAGCCAGGGAAATATCTGTTGAGTTCCCACTTGAACCGAAGTTTAGCCATGTCTACTCATAGCGGACAACTTAGAAGCTTGGAGGCACGGGCTCCTCCTTACATGTGTACTCACTTCTCAGGCACACCAAGCTTCAAATCCCAAGGGACCGTTGTCTCTACTAAGAGCTGTGAAAGTGTGGGATGTCTTAGTCGATCTCTGACCTTTCACGCCAATAGATAGAGGGATTTTGGATACTAGAACAAAGTGTGTAGTCAAGGCATCCGTTCTGGTGGTTATACTTGTGGCAGATTAGCTCTGTTATGGAGGCCTCCCAGCCTAAAGAAGTTATTTTTTGTAGGTTTTAACGCACCACAAGGGTACTGAGGGAGATCTTCTTCCCGGTATAACTCATTCAACACCTGTTCATTGTGACATTAATCACAATGACATTTTTTATATACCGGTTTGGAAGGGCTTGGCTTTATCCTGTTACCGGTTGGGCAATCCACTCTCACCGGCTCTGTTAAAGCACTCAAGAGGTAGCCCCGCTAAAGGATTTGTATGGATTTCTCTTACACCCAAGATCCGCGAAGGCAAGGGGAGAGGATACGTCCATGCAATTTCTAGGATTTACAAAACTAAAAGACACTTCAAGCAGAATGAGAGAATGACAATAGTGTTTCTAGATTTCTAATCATCCCAAAAGGGTGAGAGCATAGTTTCCTAACATCATTGTCATTCCTAAAATAGAAAATAAATGCTCATTTTAATAAATCCTACATGCGGGTTCCTATTTTAAGAAATTGAAAACAAGATGCAACCACACTGTTTTGCATTCTATCGATCAAAGGCAACCTGCAAAACTAATTTGTGAGTAGTTTGAGTTTTAGTTTTCTTGAATAATGTTCTGCAAACCACTGTTAGGCTGTATGAAAAAGATAAGATCACAAACAACCAAGCCAAAGATTAGTCCACATTATCAAAATCATCAAATCATAAAAAAGAGTGCATATTCAGAAAGTACACAAAAAATCATGCGGTTTCAAAAAAAATCATTGAAAAAGGTGATCGTATGAAGCCGTACGAGGCTCTGGAAGCTGCAAAAATGAGGATTAGACAGCAACAGTCACCAAAAATAGTGATTTCTGATCAATCCAGATATCAAAATCAAAAACTAACTCCACCACTGTGATCCTTGCAAAATTCTACCCCAATTAAAAAAAATGCACTCAAAAAGGAGCTAAAACCAGCAAGATATGGGCTTTCAAAGTGACGCTGCAAATTTAAAACTTCATATGGTGAAGCTAAAAAAAATTCAAAAAGTCTACTGACTTCAGCAATTCACGGGTTTAAATTTGACAGTCCTGAGAGTGTCACCGAAAACTAATACCCCCTTGAATTTTGACATGTAGAAGGGCGTCAATTTTAACTTTAAAAATTGTTGTTGTGTCGTGGCACGATGACATGGCACTATGCCATGTGGCAAGGTTTTACTCGCCTGTTTGGAGGGCTACAGGTAAGTGGCGCTCAGGTGGTGATACCAAGTGGAGGTGGCTCAGTGGATTGAGAAGCGGGCGGAGAAAGCAGCGGCGAGCGGAAGGTTTAAAAAAATGTTGCTAGTAGAGGCTGCATGGGGAGGAGTGTATGCAGGTTGGGTGGCCACACAGGTGGCGGGGTGGAGCAGAGGGAGCGGGAAGAGGAAGTGGCGTGGGGGTTTTAGATTGTGGGTGGAAGGTGGGAGGAGGGGTGGCAGATTCAGTGGCAGGTGTGAAACTACGGTGAGTGGTGGGAGGAGTGGAGGGTTAGGTGGTGGTGGAATGTTTTGAAGTGGTTGCGTGAGAGATGGGAGAGAGAAGTGGTGGGGCTGGTGGAGGGAGGAATGGGGTGGCACGGTGGTGGGAGGAGTGGAGGGTTAGGGGAAGGTGGTGTGGGGGTGGTGTTGTGGGATTTTAATCCCACATGCACCGGGAAGATGAAAGTTTAAGGTTTTATATACCCAAACAAAAACAATATGATTTGAAGCAATAAGCGACAATCAACCCCTTGCTTTGAAGCATGATTAAAATAGAGATATTAATATTGTGTGCGCAGTGTATAGAAACCATACAAATTTAAAACCCGAACCCAAAATTTTAGAAAAATTTACAATTCACCCTCGACATGCGTGCAGGTCTCGGCCCACGTGCAGATTGTCTCAGTTTGTGTGCAGAGGGTCGTACGGCCTCTGTTTGTAAAAAAAATTTGCCACAAAATCAATTTTCACCTAAGGTAGGCGTGTTTATAGTCATTTTTAACCGAAATGATGTTCCAGACGCACTGGTAGAGTCAAATTTGACTCAAAGTGAACAAAAAATAGAATTAAAAGTAGAATTTAACAATGAGGCCTGAAATTGATTTTTAGCCCCACGATGGGCGCCAGAAATGTGCATGCTAAAAGTGCCCTCTATTTAGCAGAACACTTCAACATGGTCATTTCTCTTCAGCTGCATACAAGAATGAATATCGATTCATTCACCCTGCATGTCTGAAAGAATCGACCTGTTGCCTTCTAAAAGGCAGGAGTATGAGCTTGCTCTCAGGTCATTGCAAGCTCAGTGACTACACTGAAGACCTAAATGAAGGATTTTAAAACTATGATAATGAAAATAAATGATTAATCTAAATGCAAATGTAGTTTGTTGTTCATCCAAGACTAATTAGGATTCATTTTAGAAACACCAAATTGAGTGTGTAATATTGATTTTAAAACACCAATTGAAATGTGCTCTAAGATTAGATTTGCATGATTAACATTAAAACAAAACTAAAAGCTATGCTAAGAATGCAAGAAGCTAAGATGAAAATGCAACATGATAACTTTAATTAAAAGATTAGGATCCTTTGTGAAGGAAAAGAGTTTCTCTTTTACAGAAATCTCTCTCGAATCGACGGTCGAGATTGAACAAAAAGAGTGGCTCAGATTCGATTGAAGAAGCATAATCCATGTGCAAGTGATTTGATTGGTTGAGAGAGTCAGTTAACTGAACTGACTGATCAGTTATTTTGGTAACTTCCATATTCAGTTTTTAGTTAACTGAAATGTTTCCAAAATGATAAACAGTGGAGAATCAGTTAACTGGGTGGAACTGGATTGTTTCCATTTTGATAAATCAATTAACTGGATTTGATGATGTCATATGCATTTTTAATAATTTAATTGCTTTTGAATGCACATTTATGTTTTTATAATTAATTTAATTCCTTTTTGATTTAATTGACAATTTTGTAATTTTTATTTAATTAATATATCATAATATCAATTAAATAATTATCATAATGTTTATTTGCCAATGTAATATGATTTTAGGAATTAATTAATTAATCAAGTAAGATGATCGATTAGGACTTAGGGTTTAGGTCAGATCAGTTCAATTTGATGAATTGCCTATTTGATTTAGGACTTAGGTTTAATCAAGATTAGGGTTTCTTGATTAATTACAGAGATTGGGGGGCTAGGGTTTATGTGACCATTTTTAGGTGATTACAACATGATGCATAAGACAATGGAGGATTATGTTGATGACACCCTTGCTAAAAGTATGGACACGAAAGCACATCTTACTAATCTAGGCCCTATACTAGATCGTATGGAAAAATTTAGACTGTGTCTTAATCCTAAGAAATGTGCTTTTGGGGTAACTTCAGGAAAATTTATTGGTTATATCATCTCCAAGAAAGGAATTGAGGTGGATCTTGCAAAGGTGCAAGCTATCATGGAAATGCCTCCACCTCGTAATATCAGAAAAATCAGAGGTCTTCAAGGTCGGCTTCAATCTATCTGGTGCTTCATCTCACAGCTAGCTGACAAGTCACAACCATTTACTAAAACTCTACATAAAGGTGTGACCTATGAATGGAACAAATAATGTGAACAAGGTTTTCAATAGATCAAACAATATCTAGCCAATCTGCCTATATTAATGCCTCCTATTCATGGGAAGCCATTGATCTTATACATCTCAGCTACAGAAACATCTTTGGGTGCTCTATTGGCCCAAGAAGATCAAAATAATAAAGAAAGAGCAATTTATTACTTCAGCAAAACATTGGTCTCTTATGAAATGAATTATTCTATAATTGAGAAAGCTTGCCTAGTAGTGGTGTTTTCTTCCCAGAAGTTACGACACTACCTTCTTGCTCACACTACAAGGCTCATCGCAAAAATTGATCCATTAAAATACTTTCTCAGTAAAGCTACCCTCACAGGTAGACTAGCTAAATGGGTCATGCTCCTTAGTGAATTTGATATTGAATATGTTGAGAGAAAAGCTATCAAAGGGCAAGCAATCATAGATCAGTTGGCTGAGGCACCTATCACAGATATTCAATGATTAAGGATTGAATTCCTAGATGATTCCATCATGCTTCTCACACCTCAGACATGGACCATGTTCTTTGATGGATCATTCACCTAGCAGGGGTCAGGTGCTGAAATTGTGTTCATTACACCTCAGTGGTATTCATTACCAAAGGCATACAAAATGATGTTTCCTTGCACAAATAACACTACTAAGTATGAAGCTTTGGTTAATAGATTAAAGATCACTATTGAATGGCATGTTGATGAGTTAAAGGTCTTTGGAGACTCACAGCTGGTTGTCAATCAAGTGAATGATATCTATCAAACAAAGGATGAAAAACTGGTGCCCTATGAAAAGATGGTTGATGATCTTAAGAAATACTTTGCACATGTTACATTTTAACAAATTCCAAGGGCAGATAATAAAGTAGTTGATGCCATGGCTACTCTGGCTTCTATGTTACAAATGCCAGTAAATGATTTCAGACATGAATTCCTAGTGGAGATGTTATGCTACCCTACCTATGATTCCCCTAACTCCCAGATGATCTGTTCAGCCATTGGACATGACTCATCTTGCTACCACCATATATACTCTTATCTTTGTGACCAAATTATTCCTGACATATATACTCAAAATGAGAAATGTCACTTAATCCACAGTGCTTCACGGTTTGTCATTGTAGCTAATGACTTATATAGATGAGGTCTAGACTGTACCCTCCTTAGGTGTTTAGAACCTTATGATTCCAAGCGTGCATTAGAAGAGGTACATGAAGGCATCTGTGGGTCTCACTCAAATAGTTTGACACTGGCTCGTAAACTTATTAGAGTTGGTTACTATTGGCTGGATATGGAGAAAGAAGCTACACAGTTTGCTAAGTCTTGCAAATAGTGTCAACTACATGGTAATCTGATTCATGCTTCAACCAAGGAGCTTATTCCCTTCATTACTTACTAGCCATTTCAATAGTGGGCCTTCGACTTAGAAATTCATATATATCCATCTTCTTCGAGGGGACATAAATACATCATTACTGTTGTAGACTATTTTACCAAATGGGTTGAGGTAGTACCTCTCAGTGTAGTTGATGGCAAGTCTGTAGCCATGTTTATACTGAACTACATCATTTGTAGATATGGTGTACCCTCATCAATAATCACTGACAATGGGGGGCAATTCAAGAACAAAGATCTGATAGATTTATGCACTAAGTTCAAGATTATTCAACACTAGTCTTCTATATATTATCCCCAGGGTAATGGACAGGCTGAAGCTTCAAACAAGACAATTCTCAAGATCCTACACCATACAGTACAAAAATCTGGATGAGACTGGCATCTCCAGATTAATCTGGCTTTATGGGCTTATCGCACCAGTATACGAACACCAATAGGGGCCATGCCCTTTTCTCTAGTTTATGGTGCGGATGCAGTGCTGCCTATTGAGGTTGAGATTCCTACCTTGCGAGTCTCTCTGAAAGGCCTCATTACTAATGATGATATCAGAATATCTCAGCTACAAGAGCTTGAACTACTTGATGAACGTCAGAAGGTGACATTCAATCATCTCTAAGCATATCAGAAGAGAAAATATAAAAGCTATAACAAGAAGGTTAGGCCAAGAGACTTTCAAATGGGTGATCTCGTCCTAAGAGAGAACCCTAAGAATCAACAACAGCGGATCCAGAAAGGAAAATTTGAGCCAAACTGGCTTGGTCTGTATATTATCACTACAGTATTTGGGTCTAGTGCTTATCAGCTCTCCACCACATAGGGGGAACAACTCAAAGAGCCTATCAATGCTCTTCATCTAAAAAAATTTTACAGTTGAATTGTCTTCTGAATGCTCATGTACATACTTTATTCTAAGAAAATCCTAAAAATTGCAAAATATTCTAAAAAAATTATCATCTTAGTGAAAACCTGACAAAAAGCGCTTTGATGTATCTATTATCCTGGTGAAAACCTAGTAAACAGTCGCCTTGATAATACCAAAAAAAATCAAAAAATGAAAAAATACAAAAAAAATTGAAAAAATAAAAAAATACAAAAAAAATTGAAAAAATGAAAATAGAAAAAAAGAAAAAAAGAAAAAAAGAGAAAAAAAATGTACCATTGATGAAAACCTAGTAAATAGGCATCATGGTAGCAAAAATAGAATTTCTACCAAGATGGTGAAAACCTGGTAAATAGGCGCCTCTTGTTCCGCAATGCTCTATCTATCATGGCATCCCTTGGCTTTCTTGCAGTTTGCTCTCCTACTTTTCTGTTTTAGTTTGCTTTCCTACTTTAGTTTGCTCATGCATTCGCTCTTTGTCATCTTCAAGATTTTGCTCGACTTCACATGGATTGAAACTAGTCACACTCGGGGGCATCTTCCTGGTCTAGGGGGCATTGTCCTATCTTTTGGAGTCTCTCTCCTCTTTGCATCAGTCACCAGTGGTTCTCACTGAGTCTGCCTTCTGATGCCTAGATCTCACATCAATCTTTATACTTGAGAATCTTTCTTGTGACAGTCACCAGTGGTTCTCACCGCGTCTGCCTACTATCGCTATATTACTGAGATTTCTCACATTGACTCGCTATCTGCGTAGTTGACTTCAATCTGTTCATTACTTGGGGGCATAGCTCCCCACTTTGATCGCATCTTTGGTTTACACTCAAGTCAGTAATCTTGTCAATTCTAAAGGACAACTATCTACTGGTACGAATTGGTGTTTCTCAACACCCCAATCAAACAGTGTTTTTCAAAACTATCTTTGGACACATCTATTTTTTTCAACACACATCAGACATCGCAACGTAAAAATCTCTCAATAGCAGTCAAATACAATGCGCTCACAAGCACAATGGTGTTTTTCAACACCCCTAACACATGAGTATTCATAAAATTTGAAACATGTTGAGCTATGATTGAATCTTTCTTTGTATGTTGTATGTTCTCATAAATTTCATTGATATCTTCTTTGTCTACTGCTTGTAGGTGTGGTTTCAATGATCTGGCAATGTCAAATAAACAAGGTGTATGTGATAAGAGATTCTGCATTAAAGTGAAAAAGCCTCACATCCCTCGATCTTGTTTATTTGTATGCCAAGGGGAGGTTGGAACTATCTCCTTGATTGTTATTGCTCTGTTTCTTTACTTGTGTTCTCTTACTATATCAAACTGGAAATAATGTTCAGGTCATCTTGGCTTTTGTGCCCTAACACTTACATTCATTTCCTACATTTTATCTGATGAAAGTCATATTCATATCCTTATGGTCATAGCGGCGCCAGTAAGGATTGTATTGACTCCGATGTTCCAAAAGTACTCGATAATGATAATTACGCAATGAGTCCAACAACCAAGTCCTAGGGTTGCATTTAGCTTAGGGTTGCATTCGCATTTTAGGATTGCAATGCGTTGGTTTCAGTGCTCTCTTCATGGTCTTCTCATTCTTTGAAGGTCCTCATCTTTGTCCTGAATTCCTCTTGACTGCACAAGTGTCCGGTACTTGCTCTCAATTTTCACTCATATTCTTTTGGTTAGTACCTTTCGTATATTGCAATATCCTGCATGAGATGATTAGTACCATTATATTTCCATCCATCCATTTGCATTTACATATCCATAAACATGTGCATCCATTATAAGCATAAACCAAATCATACATAGCATCTATCCAATCTATCCATCTAACATCTATCATTGCATTGCATTCATAGCATTTATCCATAAAACATGTGCATAAACATTTGCATATTCATCCATGGCATACATTTCTAATCCATACATCTAATCATACAGGAAACATCTCACAAGGCATGCAAATTTAAAAGCAATATATGAACAAGTACAATGATGCCAAAACCAAGCTCATATATATATATATATATATATATATATCGATCGATCAAAATGTACACAGGTGCTACTCGAGCACAGTATCTCAAAATGGTGGTACAATATGTATATCAAGTGTCTCATCTAATCACCAGGCGGAGGTGGAGGAGGTGGCATGCACTGTTGCTGAGAAGGTGGTCCCTATGGAGCGGCTTGTGCCCCAGCATACTCTGAAAATAGAAAAAACCTGGTCTGCTGCCTGTGGAACTTCAATAGTGTATGTAGCATAGTAATAGGCCAACTGAGTAGCCTCATATCTAGCCTCTATCTGAGATCTAGCTAGTGCCTCCTGTAACCCTTGGATCTCTTGATCTTGCTCAGCCACTCAGGTCTCCTGAATGATCACCTGTGTGTGGGAATCATCCCACTCCCTCTGTACCTATCTCACCCTCTCTCAGAGCCTCCAGAGAGCCTCCTGTAACTGAGCTACCTGTCTTCCTTCATGTGGGTTGTCTATAACAGTATCAACCATGATGTTATCCTCACCCTGCTTCGTAGATCTCTCCTGTGTACCACTGCTCCCTGCACCAACATCTAACCCCATAGGTCTCAGGGGGATAGGAATCTGCATAGTCCTTGGCTGTACTATCCTCTCCTACTGAGGTAGCACCTGCTGCTATAGTGGTGGCTATTGTGCCTGCTACTGTGGTGGTGGTCATACCACCTATTGTACATGTGGGCCCAAGCCAACAGGATCTGTGTATCTGGGAAATGGATGGGCTAAGATGTGATCCCTGTATGCAGGTTTCATCCCTGCATTCGTCACCCATGCCATGTAATCCCACCTAGCTGGTGGTACTCATGCCTCTATCATGCTCTGGCCTCTATCTAGCTGTCTCTACCAACCCTTCTTTGTCTCATCGATGAATTAGGCATAAGTACAATACTCCTGTGAAACATCTTGGGGTCTCCCAAACTGTCGTAATACTTGTGCCAACAAGAAGCGCTCAATAAAAATGATAGTGCACCCAATCAAAGGATGTGAACATAACATATATGAAAACTCATGTCGTGCGCCATCCCACACCTCAGTGGCTATCCATGGCCACCATATAACTGCTACCATATCAACTATCTGGGCTCACCACTACTTTTTCTTACCCAGCGCGGGCTAGGTCATAGGACCGGTATATCTATAAATGTATGGCTCTAAGGGCTTCCAAGTATCATATAATATTGGTCAACATATCGGAAGGTGCTCCTAGGCCCAGATATGTAAGACGATGACTCCTGCCACCATAGTCTGTGCACCTCGATACACAATCTTGTGCATCTCATGATACATCTGAGCGAGCATGCATTCGCCCCATCCAAATCTCACTACTGGTGTGGCTAGCATCCTCTGAAACATGCCTCCCCAACCGCACTCTAATCTATGTTGACCTCGATCGGGAACCAGGTGACAACTCAAGAAAATCACCAAGACAACCACCAGTGGGTGATCTACACCGTACCTGCTCATCAAATCCTCCCAAGAGATGGCTCAACCCATCACTAGATCATCATCAAAGACCGCTCTTAGTTCCAGTGTACCTACTCTCAGCTAGGTATCATACTCTACATGAGCCCCATGGAATGGTACTCTCAGGATCCTGTAGATGTCCTCAGGAGTGACTGTCATCTCCCCCTGTGGCAAATGACACTAGTACATTTGAGGTCAAATTCTGACAGCCATTTGTCAGATTTCCAACGCTCATTTGTCGGTATTTTGACACATGAGTCCGTTGCCTTTTTGCGTAGGAAATTGCGACCGAAGACACATCCATTGGTTTACCGACACCACATCACATCAAAAACTTGCACATGACAACAGCTTCATTATGGCATTTCCTGTGGTTCATCCATCAGCATTCCGACCATGACCTATTGGAAATATACAATCTCTATTGGAAATAACTGTCAAAAACATATCCTTTCTGACATTATAACTGTTGGCATACCGACAGTTTACACCTAATTCTGACAGATATACCTGTCAGATATATAGCATTACTATCAAAGTTTCTGTCAGAATAGTGACAGTCATGCAGCATTTCTTCGACAGGTTGCCCTGTCGAACGTATAGCATTACTGTCAGAAGAATTGTCGTAAATTATGATTCTCCAACATTTTATCTGTCGAAGGCATAGCACTTCTGTCAGAAATTAATTATGAAATGTTGAAAAATTGACAAATATGCACATAAAGATAAAACAGCTCAAGAGACCATCATAGGTTCTCTCTTTCTTTGGTCTATATTATTGACAGAATGTTTTACCTTTCATTAGCTCATCAAATCCGGGGATTTGAAAGAATTTAATAGAATATTTTCATGACAACGTATATTATTTAAGTTGGCGTTGCACGAATTTATCTACTTCGCGCACTTGTAGACTATGAGGACGGCGATAAAGAAGCATGGCCATGGTAGGAGATGCTTCTTTATCGCCGTCTTCATAGTATACAAGTGCGCGAAGTAGATAAATTTGTGCAACGTCAACTTAAATAATA
>MU224281.1:4366815-4379315 GCA_018584345.1 Thuja plicata
ATGATCAAACCTTAGGAAATATTGAAATAATTGAATAATTGAATTAATTACAATTTGATCAAGGAAATTGATTTGAATTGAAAATGTTCCAAAACATTGATTCAAAAAATTGATAAAATGATAAAATAATAAATGGGGCCCAAAATCTAGGCGACCATTTTAGGGTGCATACACTATCAACATCCGCCAATCTCTGCAGCAGCTCACCCATGATAGGATGGTGTGACCGGAACACAATATCAGGGAAGTCAACTTGCAAAGCAAGCAACGAGATTAGATTAGTACCTCAACATGATGATTTTTCAAAGCAATGACAGCAAATGCAGCTATGTATCTATCCTAAACACAGTTTGGAGGCATTGTAACTGGTTGAATCTACAACATGAAAAATGACAACTTTCTGGACTGAGAAGATTTCCCATGTGAGGAAACTCTTTTCTCACGTGGGCTTTTTGCCCCGTGTGAGATAGGATCTCTTCTTGCATGAGATTCCATCGCATGCGGTGAAATCTCGCGCGGCATAAGCGCGCACTTCACTCGAGCACATGAAAGGGCCCCGTGTGAGGAAGCCCTAACCCGCACAATGAAACTGAATCCTCGCATGAAGGGTGATCTAGGCCGGCGCGAGGAAACTGTTCCCTCGTGCGAGATTGGATGCGACAGACCTAAAAATCTTTAAAAACATGCTAAAATGATCTAAAAAGCGATAAAAATTTGAAATACAGGATAATGTTTCGATTACTTATAGGTGTGTCATACTCCAAGGGCCGGTTGTCTCATTGGGAGTGCTTGAATTGATGTGAATGCACGGGAATGCTATCAATGTCAGCTGGAGCTCTCACCATCGCTAAGTCAAAAGTGAATAATGATTTGAAAATGACCCCTTCGGGCCTTATATAGCTTTTGACCTAAATTTAAAAAGTGCTTCATTTTCTGCAAAAATTGTACCCTTGGCTAAATGGACCATTTTGAATCTATTTTGGGATCGAAATCAAAATCTGACACTCCTAAGCAGCTCAAAATTGCGTTTTAAAATTTTGGGACCGACATGCTCTGACGCTTGTGTAGTCGACTTTCTAACATCACTTTCTTGTCAGAATCATCTCTCATCATCATTTTCATCAAAGTCAACTCTAGTCAATTTTGGTCAAACTTGGTCAACTATGGTCAAACCTAGTCAACAGGACCTCTCGATCGCTCTAAATTGATTCTTCCTTCTCTTGATCTATCTCTGGTTTCTCTGGATCTTCGATCTTATTTCTATCTGTGATTTCTCACTCTCGATCATCATTATGATGTATCATATTTTGATTTTGCTCCCGAGGGGGCAGGTTTATTACATCATTGAATCTTTTCACATCATTCTCAAATCAGTCTGATCTAAATCAAAATTCCCCATTGCCAGGGGCATCTCATCACTTGCGGCAAAATTGGATATTCCATGATCTTGAATCTCTAGGGGCATCTTGTCATCTTGCCATCTATCTTTCTAGGTATCTGAGCAATCTAACTTGGATCCTCAAGGATCAAGCTTCGTTCTGGAGATGATTCTTGAAATCTCATTGGGTATTGGGGAAATCTAACCCTAATTCCTGAAAGTCACGCTTCATTTTGAAGATGACTCTCAAAAGCTCTTTAGACCGTTATCTAGGCAACCTAACCTAGATCTCGGAGGGCTAACCTTCATATTGGGGAAATATAACCTTGATTCTGGAGATAGTCCTAAATCTTCATCAACTATCAGTGGACATTGGGGCAATCTAACCCTGATTCTGATCTTCTCTCAAGTGGTATTTGGACCGTTATCTTTGTAATCTAACTTAGACTTCGGGGAATCATGCTTCATTCTGAAGGTGGTTCTGACTCTCGATCTGATCGGTGTCTTGGCAACCTAACCTAGACTTCCAAAATCTTCATCTTCACATCAGACTATTCTTTGAATCAATGCGTCACTCGCACATCAATTCAAAGAGGGGAAAAATGTAACACCCCAAAATTGGCACCTTACAATTCTAAACAATTTTGGTGCATTTTCTCATCATCGAAGTCCTATTGTACTAGGCAAATTTCTCTTCCTAATTGACCTTAATTGACTTGGTCTCAAATGCAAAAAACTTGAATTTGCATAAATCTCACACTATATTTAATTCCTAAATTATCAAGGTTTATTAGCTAAAAAATTCCTATGATTAATTAATTTAATTCTAAAGTCCTAAAGTGCTTTTAAATTAAATTAATTCCACCCCCTTTAGCTAAATACACATCAAAAGGAATTAAAAGAATTATTTGCTTATTTGAGTGAATTATCCTCAAAAGGAATCCCATAATTCCATATGAAAGGCCACTCATGTGGCAATAATTCATTCTTTTAATTCAATCATTCCTTCAAAATTGTCTCACCTTCCTCCATGGAGATGAAGAGTCATCTATTTCTTTTCAAGAAACTCTTCATCCCCTTCTCAGGTTGTTCTATATTATGGACCTCATTTTCTTCATTTGGGAGGATGAATTGGAGAGCATCAAAACTATAGTTAATTTTTATCTTTCTTTTATCATCTTTTCAAGCTTTATGGCATAATTAGCTTTAGTTTCATTTGGATTAGTAACATGTTGCATTCTAATGTAGTTTTGTTTACAAATCTAATAGCTTAATTTTATCATCTCTTCAAAGCTTTCTAGAATAAATATGCACTTTCAATTCTTTAATTGCAATAGCATTTCTCATATAGTGTAGTTCAATTTCAATTTCTATCATGCTTTGAAATCCTCTGTTTTATCAATGGTCTTGGTTGTTGGCTCTTGTTTTGAGGGTAAATTCAATACCCCAACTAAATAGGAGGCAACAGGTCGATTCAATCAAGTTTGTGAAATGGACAATTCATGTTCATCTTTGGAAATTTGATGATTGAGCAATGACCATGTTGTGTTTGTGCCTGATTTAGAGGTCACTTTCAAGCCCTTACACTAACATGGATACAATGTTTTTAGTGCATTATTTATGGGTGTTAATTCCCACCAAGGTTTTTCCCTTAACAGGGTTTCCTCAACAAAAATTAATTATGTTATGCTATTTCTTTTCAAGTGTTCTCATTTACATTTAATAATTGGTTTATAAGTTTGTAAGTTAAATATTTGGTACACAACTGGTTCACCCCCCCCCCCCCACCCCCCCTCTCAGTTGTGTTGGTGGACTATTATTGCTAAAAATTGGTATCAGAGTGTGTGGTCCTCTAAGAGAAAGCTTCAAAACTTGAGGTGATCCTGAAGATGGCATACTATAGGAAGGAGAGTCCAAAATTTGATCTTGAAAAACTTTGAGAGTTGGAAGAACAAGATGAGAACTCACCTAATTTTTTTAGAAATTGACTACCGGATGATTACAAAAAAAGATGAACAGATCAAGCCTCAATATGAATTAGGAAATGCTAATGAAGACGAAAAGAATTTATTTAGTTGCAATATGGTTGCAAGAGAAGAATTGATCAATGCACTCTTTAAGGGTGAATTCACATAGGTTAAAGACTTGGATTCTGCACATAAGATCTAGACAAGGCTAGAGGCACTATATGTGTGATAGCTAAATGTGGCTTTGTTACCTAGCCATACACTTCAACATAGTCATTACTCACCAGTCACATACAAGAATGGATATGAAATTATCCATCTTGCATGTCTGTATGATTCGACCTGTTGCCTTCTATCTAGTTGGGGTTTTGGAATAAGCTCTCAGAATTGAGATTCCAACAACCTATACCATTGCTAGAACGAAGGATTTAACCAAATATGATATGCAATATTAATCTAGATAGCTTAGTTTATTCTAGAAATCAATGTGCAAAGCTAGATTAATCTAAGAAATTGAATGTAAAACAATATTAATCTACAAATGATTGTGAAGTTAATCTAGGAATGAACAATGATATAAGAACTAAGATTGCTTGAAAAGATTTTAACTATGAAAATTTAATCTAAATGATATTAAACTAGCATGATATTAAGATTATTGCAACAATTCTAAAAACAAAGCATTCAATTAGAAAACTAGTGAATTCGAATTACAAGACTAGTTTGAATGAGAGCTGAGAGAGTTCTTTTATAGACCTAGAGGCCGTTCAGAATAGAAAGTTTCCTTGGAGAGAAACTGTTAACTTATTGAGAACTAGTTGAGAATAGAAAGTTTCTTTTGAGAGAAACAGTCAACTGTTGCCTTTTTGAGTGAGTGAGTCAGTTAACTGATTTGTTTCTCTTTTCAATCACAGTTAACTCAGAGTTTCTATTTTTGAACTAGAGAGAAGATTTTGAAGAGAATAATTAATCAAATAAATAGAATATGACCTCATAAATGTATTTTCTAAATTATTGAATAATTAAATTCAATTATTGAAATGAGGATATTAATTTAATAATTAAATATTATTTAATTCCTTTTTATGTGTTTTAGCTAAAAGGGGTGAATTTGATTTGATTAAAGTGCAAGGACTTTATAATTAAATTAATTTGATCATTAGGTTTATTTAGCCAATTATGATTGATATTTAGGAATTAAATATAATGTATGATTAATGCAGATTTAGGGTTTTCTGCAATTGACACTTAGGTCGAGTAGAGTCAGTCAAAACTCAAAATTGCCTAGTACAATAGGACTTTGATGATTCAGAAGAATGATAAATGGAGTGAAATTGGTTAGGGTTGCAAGATGCCAATTTTGGGGTATTACAATATGAAGGAGATAAGTGTACTAAGCATGCGAAGTTGCAAAATTGGAAGACTAAAATGGAGATTTTAAGAATGCGAGATGATGAAAATGTCAGATCATATGTACAGAGTGTTACAAAGGTTTTTATAGGGATTAGAAACTCAGGAGGTACATATACTAAAGAAGAAGTGATCGCAAAGATTCTTAGATTTTTTACACGTGTTTACAAAACTAAAGTGCAAGTGATAGAAGAGATCATACCCTTGACAACGAACTTCAACAAAGAGTTATTGATTGCTAAGTTGACCACCTTTGAGGCCACAGAGCTGGGAGATACATTACCTAAGGTGAAATCTACGTTCAAGGTGACTATGCATAATGATAAGAAGAATTTATCAAGTCTTACAAGCACCAGTAGAGGTAACAAGTCGTAAGAGCTTGGTGAATATGTTGATGATTGGGAAAAGATAGTAGAAGAGGAAAGGAAACTAGATGAACTTGTTGCTTTGATCGCAAGAAGAGAAAAGAGAGGTAAGGGTAAATTTGAAGGGAAGCTACCCCTAAAGTATTTTTCATGTAATAAGATTGGTCACTTTGCATCTAGATGTCCCACAAGGGTTCCCATGCATAAAGCTAAGTTTCATAGACCAGATTATTCTAAAGATAAGGAATTTTATTATGCTAGTGAAGGTGTGTCTAATGATGATGGTGTGGAGTATGATGAAATTGTATTTATTGCTATTAAATATAATGATCCTATTCATGAAGAAAAAGTGTTAGTTTCGCATGTTGAAAAGAAATCAGAATGTATCATAGATAGTGGTTGTCCACATCATAGGATTGGTGATAAAAATAAGTTTGTTCAGCTAACTAAATATGATGGTGGTGTAGTCATATTTGGTGATAACACTCCTAAATTTATCATTAGAGTAGGATCGATTACCCTTGATGGTAAAACTAATACTGATGATGTATTGCTTGTTGATGGACTTAAGAACAACTTGTTGAGTGTTGGAAGACAACTTGTAGACAAGGGCTATCATTTGAAGTTCAATGATGGGAAATGTACTATCAGAAGTCAGACATGAGATTTTATCACATCAGGTACAAAGTCAAGAGGTAATGTGTTTGAATTAAATACTATAGAGGCTACTTGTTTTGTTGCAAAGGTTGATGATAGTTGGTTATGGCATAGAAGGTTTTTTCATATAAATTTTGATAACATTGTGAAAGAAAGTATCACAAATGAAATCAAATATTTATCAAAAATTGTGAAACCTTTTAACACCATGTGTAGAGAGTGTGTGATGGGGAAAAAACTAGAAGAAATTTTCAAAGAAAATCTTACTCAGCAAAGGGGAAGTTGGATCTAGTGCATACAGATCTTTGTGGTCCTACAAGCAAAAGATCATAATATGGAGAAAGGAATTTTATACTCTTTTTTTATGACTATTCTAGGATGATGTGGGTTGTATTTCTTAAAGAAAAGTCTAAATCTTTTGATAAGTTTAAGATTTTCAAAGAAAAAGTTTTGAATGAATTAGGTCTAAAGATAAAATGTTTAAGGTCAGATAGAGGTGGAGACTTTACATCAGATATGTTTAATACCTACTCCGAATAGCATGGTATATATAAACAAACACCAGCTCCTAGGATACCACAATATAATGGGATTGTAGAGCGAAGAAACAAAACTATACTAGATGTTGTTAGGACTATGTTTCTTGAAGGGAATGTGTCGCATGTGCATTGGAGAGAAGATTTTGGTTTTGCAGTCTAAACTTTAAATAGAATTTAGATCAGAGAAGGTACCAATAAGACACCTTATGAACTTTGGTTTAATCATGCTCCTACTATAAAATACTTCAAAATATTTGGTAGAAAATGTTATATCAAAAGGGATGATGAGATAGGAAAATTTGATGCTAGAAGTGATGAAGGAATTTTCCTTGGTTATTACACTAAGACTAATGCGTATAAATGTTTCAATCTAAGATTGAGGAAGATAGTTGAAAGTGCTAATGTGAGAATTGATGAGAGGTTTTAGATCTAGGAAAGAATGTATGACTGTAATAAGATTTCATAGAATAGGGAGACCTCTGCAAGTCAAGATGAAGATCTTGAAGTTGACAATGAAATTGAGGTATGCTTGAATGATCCTACTGAGAATCCAAAGACACCAAGGTATGTTAATAAAAACTATCTTTAGAATCAAATTATTGGTGATGTAAATAAAGGAATGATGACAAGGTCAAGAATAAGAAATGAGACTTGTTTAATTCCACAAGTAGAACCAAAAACTACTAATGAGGCATGTAGAAATGAATCTTGGACTAAAGAAATGCAAGAGGAATTAGATTAGATAGAGAAAATAACACTTGGGAATTAGTTCCTAGACCTAAGGACAAGAATGTTTTAGGGACTAAATGGGTTTTCAGAAGAAAAATGAATGAAGAAGGTATAGTTGTAAGGAGTAAGGCTAGACTAGTTTGTAAAGGCGACTCACAACAAGAAGGCATAGACTTTGAAGAAATATTTTCTCCTATTGCGACCCTAGAAGCAATAAGATTGCTCCTAGCTTATGAAGCACACAAGTACTTTAAGATATATCAAATGAATGTGAAATATGCATTTCTAAATGGAGATCTGGAGGAAGAAGTATACATTGAGTAGCCTATAGGCTTTCTTTGACTGATGATGAAGACATGGTTTGAAAATTGAAAAAGTAATTGATGGACTGAAATAAGAACCTAGAGCATGGTATGCTCGGTTAGACAGGTATTTTCTACATCTTGGTTTCCGAAAAGGTAGTGCAGATAGTAATCTGTACTTGAGAACTAGTGAAGATGGAATCTTTATTGTTGAAGTCTTTATAGATGATATTATTTTTGGAGGAAATGATGAAATGAGTAAGAAATTTTCTAAGGAAATGAAAAATAAATTTAAAATGTCTATGATTGGTGAAATCAAGTTCTTCCTTGGTTTCAAATTACTCAAGACAAACATGGTATTTTTATCTCTCAAACCAAGTATCTTAAGGAATTGTTGAAAAATTTTGGAATACAAGATTGTAAACCTACTGGAACACCTATGGCTACTGGTTGCAAGCTTACTACTACTTATGAATCTCATAGTGTTTTTTTAAAAAAGTACAGATCCATGATTGAAGGCTTACAATATATAACTCACACTAGACCAAACATTGCTAATGAAGTTGGAATTGTTGTGAGGTTCCAAGTTGATCCTAAAGAGACTCATCTTTCTACACTGAAGAGAATATTTAGATATCTAAAAGGAACACTGGATTATGGTTTATGGTATGAATCATATGACAATTTTACTTTTCATGTTTATATTGATGTTGATTGGGTAGGAAGTGTTGATGATAGAAAGAGCACAAGTGGTGGTGCAATTTTCCTTGGAAATAGGTTGGTTTCATGGTTAAGTAAGAATCACAATTGTATAGCTCATTCTATTGTTGAATCAGAGTATGTTTCTACTACTGTAAATTGTACATAGCTTGTGTGGATGAAGTAGATATTGAAGGACATTGAGATTACTTTTGAAGAGCCAGTGGTTATACATTGTGACAATACAAGCATAATGAATATGTCAAAGAATATTTTTATGAATTCAAAGAACAAACACATTTCAATCAAATATCACTTCTTAAGAGACAAGGTTGTAGAAAAGGAAGTTAGATTGGATTACATTAGTACAAAGGAGAAAATAGCAGATATATTCACAAAACCTTTGTCAAAAGATGTCTTGAGTATCTCATAGGTATTCTTGAGGTGATAACCCCTCCTTGTAAGAACTAAATGATACATAAATACATCAGTTCAATAGCTATTATATCTATATCATTCTCTAGACTTGATGCTTGGATCCAATCCTGAGGGGGAGTGGTCGTAGGAACACAACAGACCATATTTGGGTGATCAAGCATCCAGTTGTTGAAGGAATGAAGATTTGAAAATGATACACCTTGCAGAGGTGGGATGGTTAGAGAAGGATAAGATTTATGGCACCCTTTTCAATCGATCTCAAAGGGAAAGAGATTCAAGTGAAAAATCCCTACTATCTCAAGGGGAGCTGTGAAGAAGATATTGAGAAGATTTTATTAAGAAGGACACTCTCAGGTTGATGGATTTTCTCATATGTTGCCATCAATGCCAAAGAGGGACATTGTTGGAATTTATTTTGTTAGAGTTTTTGATATTCATTTTTTTCATTGATGTCAACATATGTTTCAATTGGTTTCATCAGAAGTCTTAGACATACTGGTTATCGTTGGTATAGGCAAGACTGACAGAAGTGTACGAACAATGTATGGGCTTTTACAGAATGCGAGCATGGATATTTATATGGGGATGAGAATATATCTTATATATAAGGTCTCTTGGCTTGATATTACTATTGGCATAAGTTATAGCTATTTTGATGAAGATCGGTTACAGAGAAATGTCAGAGAATTATGACAAAGATAATCTCTGTGTTTTTGGGATAATATGGATGTGAGCACATGTTATGATATACAAGCTTGAGGTGAGGTAGAAGAAATGTTGAAGAATGTTATCTATGATTCTTGGGTTTTTGAGCTCTTGGTGATGTCAACTAAAGCATGTGATCTCATGAAGATCTATTTGTGGCCAACTACAGTGATGTAAAGTGTTTAAAGGATGGCGAGCGTGGATTACAGATTTTGTAATTGATGATTTGTATTTGATGTTTACTTGTTTAAGGTACTGTGTGTATCTTTGCAAGGTTCTATGTAATTTTTAATCCGTTGGGGAAGTCCTAAATAGCCGACCTAATTTCTCATTGTAAACTTGTATAAATGAGAGTTGTTCCTTGATGAGAAGATGTAGAAGGAAGTAGTAGAAGTTGCATACTTGTATGCTGGATCTAGAGAAGAGATATTAATTGTGATGAGATTCATTGGAACTCTTTAGGAAAATCAAGTTTCCATTAGTCAGTTCATTGGTTATTGTATACCTCTATATTTGTACTTTGGACAGTGAGTCTAGAAGGTGGATTTAACCTTCTCATTTGGGCAGTGAGACTCTTGTTTCTCTTGACTCCTAACAGGGTATATCCTTTAATAGGGACTCTATGTTGTATGTAATAATAAGCTCCTAACAAGTATACAATACTTTCAGTGCATTATTTTTGGGTGCTAATCCCCACCGGGGTTTTTACCTTAACAGGGTTTCTTCGACAACAATTGCTTGTGTTATGGTGTTTATTTTGAAGTGTTCTGATTTACATTGAATAATTGGTTTATAAATTTGTAATTTAAAGATCTGGCACACAACTGATTCACCCTCTCCCCCCCCCCCNTTCCCCCCCCCCCCCCCCCCCCCCCCCTCTCAGTTGTGTTGGTGGACTATTATTGCTAACATAAACTAGGATGAAAATACAACAACTATGAAAATGAAATTGCCAAGAATGCTAGAATGCTTAAGTGCTCAAGTGCTCAAGAATGGTCTAAAATGAAATCACTAGTTGCAAATGAGGAGTGAGGCCTCCTTTTATAGACTTGCCATGAAAATTAAGGGCTAGGATTAAGAGGTGGAAAATGAGTGGCTAAGATTAAAGGTTATGTAGGGTTTGACTTGAGTGAAGGAGATTAAGAGGAAAAATGAATGAGTGGCTAGGATTAAGTGTTTAAAGAGAGTGGTTGAGTTTTAAAACAAAATAAAAATGGGGAGACAAGTGCCAACTGTCACAAGATCCAAATTTCAGAGTTGATCCATGTGATTACACATGATTGCTAGGAAAAATAGAAGAAAAGGAATAGGGAATTTAAAAATAAACAAAAATGTTTATATAATAAATAGATGAAAAAAGGCTCAAAATTAAATAAATAAAATTTATTTAGTTTAAAATAGAAAAGGCTAATGAATAATGATGCAAAAATTCTAACACAATCCTTGCGGCCTTGCCCCCATTAGAATAATCATGCAAACATGCTAATAAAATTTATTCCAATCCTTGTGCCCCTACCCGTGTATCCTTGATCACTACATCAATCATCAATTTGTTTTCAGCTACCTAGGGGCAACATGTTGGTTTTCTTTTGGTTTGTTGTGCATGCTTGCCTGTTTCTTGTATGTGTTAGTGTTTTCTGTACTTGATCATTTTTATCATGATCCTTTTATCAAGTACTTGGCAACTTGTCATCTTGGTTCCTCATACCTTGGTGTATATTGTCAAGTACCATATCAAAATCTAGGTTGTGCTCCCCAATGTTTACACAATTGATTTGATTTTTTTTGTATCTCATTAAATTGCATTTCAGTTAGATTGCATTTTGCACGCTGAAGTCTATTTTTTATCCCATATACCCTTACCTTGTTCATATTTTTCTCATATCCATTTCAAGAGCACATCTGTATGAGGGATTGCGAACAAGTATGAGGAACTTTTCCTAAGCTTCACAAGATGAAGATGAAGATGCAAAATAAAATCTAGGATGAAAATGCAAGATCAACTAAACTAAGATTGATTTCCATTACCTAACATGTAATATCTAGATTTGAAATGAAAACTAAACTAGTATGGAAACTAAAGTGCTCAAGTGCTCATATGCAAGTACTCACAACTAACTTCAAAAAATGCTCACACTAGTTGCCAAAAATGAGGAGTGAGGCCTCCTTTTATAGACTTGTCATGAAAATGAAGGGTTGGGATTAAGAGGTGGAAAATGAGTGGCTAATATTAAAGGTTAGGTAGGGTTTGACTTGAGTGAAGGAGATTAAGAGGAAAAAGGAATGAGTGGCTAGGAATAAGTGGTTAAAGAGAGTGGTTGAATTTTAAAATAAAAGTCAAATGAAGAGACAAGTGCCAAGTGTCACAAGCTCAAAATTTTAGAATTGATCCATGTGATTGCACATGATTAGCTAGGAGAAATAGAAGAAAAGGATTAGTGAATTTATAAAATAAATAAAAAATATTTATTTAATAAATAGAGGAAAAAATGCTCAAAATTAAATAAATTAAATTTATTTAATTTAAAATAGAAATGGCTAATGAATTATCTAAATAAATAATAATATTTATTTAAATAATAAAGGAAAAGACTTAAAATTAAATTAATAAAATTTATTTAATTAAAAAAGGATAAGTGAATTAATTAAATCAATAATTTAATTAATAGAGGAATTAAGACATTTTTGGATGTCTGCAATAGGGGACTGCAAGTAACGAAGAAGATGTCCCCAGTCTTCCAGAATGACTAACAGACACCCACAAGAGAAAGCATTCAGATCAGCTAGTTGTTGCACCCTCACCCCAGGACATCATGAGGGGGTTAATGAATCTACTGCCCAAGAAAGTTAAGAAGGTGCGTGCACTATACAATACCAACAAGAAAAATCAAGGTGAAAAATTAGCTACCACGGTTGTACCTCACGGAGACAGGGACAAGTTTGAGGTAAATCCTGAGGACTGTGAGTTACATGAGGGCAACCTCAGGAGAAGAAACATATGGGGTGAACTTAAGGACCTTGACCTGGTAGTTGATGTGGTCTGTGACCAATACAAGAAAGAATACCAAAAGAAGAAAGATGTGCGAGCCTTGAAAGAGATATTAAATGAAATGATTTGGGAGCTCACCTCCCCTGTTGCATCAGTTATTCCAGAAGCATCCACCTTGAGGCTGGTTCCACATAATGAGACGAATTCACTAAGGATAATTAAGAAGAAAGAACTGGTGGTAGACAGCTAGATCTTCACTCAGCTACAAAAGGTGTGAGGCTTTCTTATCAAATCCCTTCTAGAGTATTTAAAAGAAATTAGG
>MU224281.1:4381068-4396737 GCA_018584345.1 Thuja plicata
TGTATATGTATATGTATACACACACACACACACATATATATGTATAAGGTCGTTGAATTTGTATTTACTATTTGAGTATATATTAATTCTATTTTGTAATGTATTAGAGAGCCAACTGAATGATGTAATACACACACGCACACACACACACATAGATATATATATACATATATATACATATATATATATATGTATTTATATATATATATATGTACATATATATATATGTGTGTGTGTGTGTGTATGTATATATATACATATATATACATATATACATATATACATATACATATATATACATATATGTATATATATATATATATATATATATATATATATATGTATTACATCATTCAGTTGGCTCTCTAATACATTACAAAATAGAATTAATATATACTCAAATAGTAAATACAAATTCAACGACCTTATACTACCAAAGAATAGGTAATCCACAATCACAATCCAACTTAGCATGCTAGGAGTCCACGACATTCTCCCTCAATCATCGCGACTGTTCACCTGCCCTATATCCTTGTTACTCTGTCTTCGCATGACTTCAAGATACTGTAACTCTCAGTGATAATCACAAAAACTCAAGCGACCTTACTAGAAGGTCATACATACTCCAAAATATCTTCCTCTAAGCTTGCATGTCCCCATGCATCATATACTGTCTTCGTTATCCAAAATTATACTGCTATACTCTGTATTTTTGTTTACTGTACTTAGTCATTTTGCTATTTGTATATCAAAAACTATAAACAACTTCAAGTGATCATCATTCCAAATGTGTTGCCATAAATGACAACCCTCAAGTGTATCATATCACTCCAGAAATGCATCACTTTCCAACAATAAAGAAGGATAAGTCTAAAGGATTCAAATTTGGATCTTTGTTGATACACATGTACATTCACATTGTTCAAAAAAAATTTAGTATGCGCCCTAGAGCATGGAAAGACAATATACCTACTGGCATTCAAATTTCTCAGATTTATAGGAGACAGAAAGACACATGGGTAGATGGTGAATTGTTTGCTATGATCAAAATCCTACAGAGAGAGATGAAGGCAAGGGAAAGAATTCCAGAGGCAATAGTAGAAAAATACAATGACTCAATATGTTTCATGGTTGAAACTGACTGTGTGTGCTTTGAGGCAGTTATACCTAGAAATAAATGGTGCTATCCACTAGACTATGAGGTAAGTTCTAAAATTATAATCATGCAAGTAGAGCACATTTTAGCTTTAGAATTTGATTCATCAAAGGAGAGATGGGGAACTTATGAGGAGAAGTCAACAAAGATTATAGAGGAGCATACTAGAGCATCAAGGAAGAGGAAAATAGAAAATGTAGTGGATGAATTGGAAGCCAAGGCCGGCATATCCAAAGAGAAAATGAAATAAGAGAGGAAGAAGATGACAGAGAGAGCTTTTGGGTTGGAAAACACTGCTACTACAGCCCTTCCACCTCCAAAAGTTGTGCAGATAGTTAGTCCACTTTCTACTGTGATAGATGTAACTACACCCTCACCACCATAGAAGACATTGCAAGAAGATATAACAAAGCTAGTACCTAGAAGAAACACAAGGTCCACTAAACCAGACTCACCTCCTAAGGAACAGAGGACAAAAGGAGAAGAGAGAAAGTTGAAGAAAAGACCACTAATGTGAGACAACTTTGGAAGCCAGATATGAAAATGTTGGAGAAGACGATTATTGAGCAAGGGAAGCTTGTTTCATTGAAAAAATACTATGACAGGTATGAGGCATCTGAAAAACTTCTAATTGAAGACATAGTTATTAAACATTTACTTGTCTTTAAGAATAATTTGTTAGAGATAGAAGGTAGTATACCCAAGGAATTGTATGAGAATTTGGAGATAAGGAAGCAATTAGCACATAAGGAAGATAAAGTGATTAGAGAAAAAGAAATTGAAGGCATGTTTCCTGTTGTATTTGTCAAAGAAATGCAAAAGATATTGAATGAAATTAAACCCATATTAAGAACTAAAACAAGATTAGTGAAGATAATGGGAGGAAGATATGATGAAGTTACTAAGGAGACACAGAAAGCTATAGAAAAATTCTTAATGATACTGAAACTGAGGACATCTCACCACCTAAGGCTCCTAAGCCCAAATCCATTGAGAAAGGAGAATCATCAAGGAAAGATGAGATAAATCTTGATAAACTAATGAGCGAAGATGCTAGTCAATATGTAAGTACTGTGAAGCAACCAGATTTTTATGTTTTTGGTGTACCTGTGTCATTGGACACTTTGCAGGATGTGAATGAACCATTTGTGGAGAATACATACATTGGAGGAATCAGTGACAAGGATATGACAAACAAAGAATTTTAGAAAGAAAACATTGATGCAACAGCGGAATATATAATGATTAAGGTTGAAGATTCTTCACCTTTATTGTTGGCAAGTGGAGACAAGTCTTTGAGAAATGACGTTGAGAACATGGATGAGGATGAGTTGATGAATTTGTCCTTCATCACATTTAGTAAAGCTAAAGAAAGATCTGAGCAGAAAGGAAAGAAGAAGACTAAGGTAATGACAAGAGAAGTTGACACTTTAAACAAACTACTTCCAACACCTATTATTTTTCAGGGAAAAGATGATGCAGAGAACTTGAACAAGGCACTAGATGACTTTGATAGTCACTATGATTCTTTAGAGAAGATCACAGAAGATAAGGTTGAAAAGAAATATCTCATGAATAAATTGGAGGAAGTGTGCAAGTCTATTTCTTGGGGGTGGTCCCACAATAGTGTGTCCCACTTTTTTGAACATCTTGATTTTTGTTGAAATTACACATTTTTAGGAAAATATGATGATTTAAGCCTTGAGAACTCCCATTTGAAGGAGTAAATTGAAAATGGTCAGATAAAAGCATCTTGGATCAAAATCTCTTTGGCATAATCTCTCTACTCCTCACTCACACCTACTATCGAGTCTCATTTGCACCTATCAAAATGTTGACAAAAAATCACTTTGACATTAAAATTTTGTGGGATCAAATAAATTGATTTGAAAAACCCAAATACAAGATGATAGTACTCATATAAATCTTTCCAATGATTATAATTTTTATATGTATTGAGTTTATTATGACTTTTCTTTTTAATTTTTACTAAACATAGGTTGTTTGACCATTAGTGACCTCTTTGTTCGAAGCTTCTGGAAAAATAGTAAATTAGGGAAAAAAGTTATGAAAAATATCTAAGAAATAGGTATTTATGTTACCTTTCTATCAAGAAAAGAAAAAATGAATTTTGATATATACAAATAGAGTTAGAGCGATCCAAGTGAACCTATGTCCAAATTATAGTTAATGTCACCTCATAACTCAATAAACTATAAAGTATTCAATAAAATTGAATGGAACCAATTGGATTCTCTAGATATTAGTGTTACAAACCTAACTTAAAAATAATTATGTTCTTATCAATTTTATAAAAAAAATTATGTCGATCAAAGTGAGTGTCACTCCTGAAAAATGCTAATTTTTCACACAAACAATTTTTGAAGGAGAAGGAAAAATGGATATAAATAAATTCCAATTTTAAAAAATATATATATTTCTAAACTAGAAACAAAATTCTAAAAGTCACTATTTTACATAATCTTCAAAATTTTAATGGTTTTACGACAATAGGTATCCGAAAGCGAAGTTTTTTTTTCAGAATGTTCATTTTCAATGTCAAAGTTTGCCAAAAAGTGGGACACAGTATTGTGGGATCACCCTGGGACTTGGGCATACTGAACAAGACCACATTAGAGGCAAAAGGTTGTGTCGCATAAGGAAGGAAGTTATACAGTTACTGTATCAACCCTATCAGACATGTCAAAAACATTTAGGACATAGTAGCAAAGGACATATCTACTTTGGATAAGTTGATGGATAGTTGTGAGACCTCCTCACAATCTGTATTGGAGGTAGATAGAGAGGTGTCCAAGATTTTGGACAAATTGAGTTTTCTTGATATTGAAAGAGGGAGAGTTATGGCAAGATTTGGTTTGCTGAAGAGTCTAATCACTCCCAAGCTATCAATTCTTGAGGCCCATATCTCTGACATGGAGAAGACAGCACAGGCCCTAACAGAAAATATGCCTACTAACCTAAAGGCAGTAGAGACCTCTTCATTTGCATTGAACAAACTGATTCATGTAAGTCATATTTTGGTGAAGACCTGGACAAGGAAGTGAAGATCTTGGAAGACTCTTTCTGACATGTATTAAAGATGGTCTAATTCTCTGGTAAGTAGTAGTACAATTTTGATGCATTCTACATTTTTGTATACCTTTTCCATTGATGTCAAAGGGGGAGAAGAGAAGAAATGAAAATTGGATACATGTAAAGAGAAGAAATGAAGAAGAGATGAAAATGTACAGATATCTTTTTGGTATTGACACTTGGTCATTTTTTACTAAGTGTTGCGATCAATGCCAAAGGGAGAGATTGTTGGCAAGTGATGCATTTCTGGAGTGATATGATACACTTGAGGGTTGTAATTTATGGATACACATATGGAATGATGATCACTTGAATTTGTTGTTAGTTTTGGATATACATATAGCAAAATGAATAAGTACAGTAAACAGAAATACAGAGTATAGCAGTACAGTTTTGGATAGCAAAGACATTATATGATGCATGGGGACATGCAAGCTTAGAGAAAGACATTTTGGAGTATGTATGACCTTTTGGTAAGGTCTCTTGATTTTTTGTGATTATCACACAGAGTTACAGTATCTTAAAGTCATGTGAAGACATAGTAACAGGGATACATGGCATGAGAACAGTCACGGTGATTGAGGGAGTATGTCGTGGACTCCTAGCATTCTAAGTTGGAATATGATTGTGGATTGCCTATTATTTGGTAGTAGTCTGACTTTGTATTTAATCTTTGAGTATATATTAATTCTATTTTGTAATGTATTAGAGAGCCGATTGCATGATGTAATATATATATATATATATATACATACATATATACATACATATATATATACATATAGATATATACATATATATATGTATATATATATATATATATGTATATATATATATATACATATATATGAAGAGGTGTTTGTAAAGTGAAAGAGAGAAGTTATGAGATGATATTAAGTAGATGGAATGTATGGATGCATTGTGATGTAAGATAGATGCAAGCTACAACTGGAACTATCTAAGCATAGCTGATGCTTGTAATGTTCACTACTAAGAACTGATTATAACAGAACTATTTTTTATTGTAAGAGCAATGTGCTCAATATACCTTTAACAGGATTTTGTATTGCCCTAACAGGGAAATGTACTAATGTAATATTCAGCTCCTAACAGGACTAGGTCTCCTAACAAGGACACTATACTTTTAGTGCATATTTGTGGGTACCATCCCCACCAGGGTTTCCTCGACAATAATTCATGGTATTATGAGTTATGTCTTGTGTGCTTATGTTATTTTCATTTCAGTAATTATATGGTTAAGTTGGAATTTATTAAGTTCATGTTTAAAGTGTTGTAATACTGATTCACCCCCCCTCTCAATATTACTTAATCCTAACAAAAGGAACCTGACGAAGATGACATAAAGGAATGCATTGAGAAATATAAGAAGTATAAAGAAGACCGACCCTCGGGATAATGGGTTCCCTCGTCCCCTTCTCCCCATAGTTGGTTCATTTGGAGTCCCTCGGATGCTAGAGTCCCAAATCCCTGTGAGTGTACATGATGCAATTTCTATCCTTTAATTATTTATTCATTTTGGCAGTATGAGTTGATGTTTCCCTAAGACCTGACCGACCGCCACCCATGTGTATTTTTTACTGTGCAATGTCAGAGATTTTATAGGTTCTTTTGACAAAGAAGAGGTAGATGATGAGGATCATATACAGATGCTTCCCTCATCACTATATGAGTTGACTTAACATTTAAGATTCAAGTATGGAGGACTGACATCTGAAAGGGCGTTGACGTAACATTTATGATGCAAGTAGATCCCGACCTTGCGGATTTGATAGACTGATCTTGTGTGCATAGATGGATCTCTCCCTCAGGAATTGGGTCCATGATTTCCCTTTCTATTCCTATATTTCTCGGTCATTTCTTTCCCTTTCGAGATTGTAATTGTACATGATGTACACACTTGTAACTATGTACTTCCATGTAAAAAAAATTAAAATAATGTAGATAGTGTAAAATATTATAAAGGCAAGTTGTACATTTGTAAATTCCTATATATACTTAGTTTTGGGCCATTTTCAGGGTCCACAAAATTGATGATTTTGGAGGCCATAGTGATAGTGATAAATAGTTTTCCAGGGATTCCTTCATCTTTAAGTTTCTTTGGTTAAAAGTTCATGCTCCCTTGGATATTTGTAAGATCAAACTAGTGCTAGTTGGATATTCATACCGATAATGGAATGAAGGAATTTGATTTGCACTCCACTTCTCTGGTTTTTCATTTTGGTTATTGGTAAAATTATATCATTTGTTTACAATTCTGTCCTTTTCTCAAGAGTTGATTGCTAGTATGTAAAATGAACCTATCACTTTTTCATATTTGTGATTGTTGATACTATATGTTTAAAGTAAGTTCCATTATTCTTGAGTATTTTTTATGGATTTTTATGGAAAGTGATTATAGTTAGATGCTTCCTCGTGCCCTGTCTTATCTTTTGAAGTTTATTTCAAGTTTGATCCTAACATTGCTCCCTGAAGGAATATTGTGTGTGTCAGAATATATATATGACCAACAGACCCCTTGAATGAACAGTCACATGCCCAACTCAGTTTGTCCAACTCCATCGTGACCCAAATACTAGGAGCTTGGGAGATAGGGGAACTTGTTCCCCAACACTCTCTTTCAAGCGGAGTTGGATGGTGCTTTGATATCTGGTGACATCTCATTCTCTATTGCATAGCCCTTCATAAGAGACGTGTCAACACAACCCTAATTGGAAAAGCCAATGTTTCTTGTAAACATGGTAAAGAATGGCCACAAGGTGAAATTGGTTAAAAAATTGTCGCAGGATAATAAAAAGTTTATTATTATCCTTAATAGGTTGTTTGTCATTTGAGTTGCTGTTTATTTTTTGTTAACCTTGAATGCAAAAAGATTTCATAATTATAGCAATTGTGTGGACACAAGATTTACTGTAGCAGTACCAGTTATGCGTGTATGTAGATATTTAAATAGAGGAAAGAAATGCTTACAAGTGCAAGACCAAGCATAGAATCAATATGTATAAAATTAGTTAGAGAGACTATCACTTAAAATGTATCCATATGAAACAATATTAAAGAAACAAGATCACAAAGATAAGCTTCTCATCTTTACATCAATTATTATTTTTTCAAATAATATCTTATTAAAAAAATCATATTTACAACCATTGTTATTGGGTAAAAGTACAAAGTTGTGTCACACTTTTATAAAGGAAATGGTCAACTGATTCAAGTTTTTAAATTCAATTACTAAAAAGTGGGATATATGTTGAGAATTTTTAAATGATGTAAACTAATGTAATGTTTATTTTTTTATGTATTTTATGTTTGTAATTTTTGTAAAAAAATTAAAAAATTATAGAAATATAGTTTTTAATAAAATAAAACCTAAAATTTAGTTACTGATAAAATGTTGAAATCAAAGTTACATCTCCCGTCAACCTTTATATAGTATTTTTTTTCTTTTTTTATTCAGATTTTGTGTGTATATAGATAACTTGAAACTTTAGTGCATGGATATATACCTTTTCACTATTTTTATAAATATATATTTATATATAAAATTAAAAATTCAAGTGTACTAAAATTTATCGCTTTTCATTCGACGTCATCTTTTGTCATAACTATTCAACCAAAATAGAAATAAATCATATCCTCTTGGTATATATTCTTTTCTCTATTGCATCATATTTTTTCTAAATTTTACTATTTTTCCATGACAAGATAATCAACCGTATAATTTTGTGTTGATGACTTCTTTGAATAAAAATTAAATATAAAATATAAAAGTTAATTAAAATATTAAAAAAATATATTTATAAAAGCTACTTATAGTTCTTCAAAAGGGTATTTTTGTATTTTTTAAAAATATCAATAAAAGGAGTGGGAGTCGTTTAAACATTGCTTTTATGAAATAATTTTATTTTTTTGGTAATTCGGCCCAAAGTTGTTTAGAATATGCATTTCATAGACACTTACAATTAGAAAAATTGATACACATATGTAACTTAGCTAGAATGATTATAGCTAGACCATATGTTTGACCAAAACTAATTAAGCCGGTAGGCTTCCCCTATGGGGAAGCCTGTGTCCTGTATCATCAGAGGAATTTAATGTCCCATACTCTCCTATATTCATCTTACCTGCCCGCATTTAGTCTTCACCTGCATTTGCTAAGATAATAACAAAGAATGATTGTAAAAATTGATGACCATGAACTGTAACAAGTTATTTTCGGCACAAGACTGTACTATTCACCCTCTCCTAGCCTACTTCCAGCAGTCAGAACTCACTTAACACGACACAAAATCTTTGTAGCATATTGATTTTAACACCTTGTTCAAATAGTTTGTTTTCCTTTTTTTTTGGATGAACGGGAAAATGGCAAACCAAAGCCCTACTAAATACTAAATTCATGCTCATTTAGCTAAGGATAAATTTGTTATTTTTGGTATAGCGAAAATAGAAAGATATTGAATTTAATGTATTTCCTTCCAGTCGAGAAAACTTCCTGCTCGCTTCTGGGTTTTCCACAATCATCCGAGCAAGTTAAAAGTCTCAGCAGATTTTAACCAAATCGATGGATCTGTGAAATTCTGGACCACTACAGCTTCCATGATGGTTCAACTCATGTGGGTATCTCCAAATATTTTTAGATATGTGTCCGCTTTAATTTGATTGCTAGAAACTAAATTCGGTTTAGCAATTGTTTTTGTTTTTGAAATTAGTATTTTTTGTATTTTATCTGCCTTATTGGATTAGATGCTCAAAATTTTTGGTGGATTTTATTTTGAAAAATGAGCAATTAAATTCTTAGTCATTTGTTCTTTTTTAGGTTTTTAGACAGATCTTTCCTATCGTCTGTAGGGTCATTGTATGGTTTTATTATATTCTTTCTTTTCCTTCACTGATTGTGTGATCAGGGTTTTTTTTGGTGCGTTTTAGATCATTCCCTTGATTGAATAATGCAATATCACTTTTGCTTTTCTCAGACTTATCTTTCAGTTGCAACACCATTTTTATTCTCAGTTTGGACACCTAGTTGTTTTGTTGCTATTTAATTTTCAGTTTGGACACCCAGTTGTTTTGTTGTTGTTTCTTTTAGTACGAGTATCTAAGTTTTTAGGCAACAATTTATTTTACCATGAAGACTCTTTTTAAAGATACCATTTCTCGTAGTTTGAATAACAATTTTTTCCTGCGATTTATCTTAATTTGGACACCTAATGTTGTTCTCTGCCAGTTCTCTTGGTCTGAAGACACAAGTTTGTTCTGCTGTTATTTCTTTCAGTATGGACACCCAATTATATTTTCCTCCAGTCTCTTAGTTCGAGTATCCATTTCTTTTGTTTTCCTGAGTTTTCTCTTTGTTTGAAGACCCTCTATTTCCTGCTATTTCTCAGCCTGGACATGTAGGCCACATCTGTGTTACCATTATTTCTCATCTCAATAACACAAATTTGTTTCATTTAATTTCACTTAGTTTGGGTATCCGAATTTATTTTATTTTATTTGGTCTGATATCCTTCAGTTTGCTACTATTAGTCGTAGTCTGGTCTCAGAATGCTCATTTCTATTTTATTGTTATTTCTAATTTAATTTAAATAATCCTAGTAAACTTAATTTTTAGAAAAAGGGAGGCTCCCTTCCAATAGAACTAAGAAACCGTCAATGTTGATGCTTTTCTCTTTGTTTATACCCAAATTTGTTTTATAAGCAGTTTTTAGTTTGACTATCCTATTTAGTATTTTTCTTTGTAATTAATTCTCTCTGTGAGATTACCTGTTTCTGTTTTATGGCTCTCTCTTTTGTTAATTTAAATTGGTAAATTTTCCTATTTAACCATTGCAGGGGCTTACTTTCAGCTTATGTGCCATGCATAAGGGATGCTTTTCTTTCAAAATCATCCATTACTTGCACCTGCCCTTGTCTGTCAAGTTACATGACACACAAAACTGGATGAAGTATATTACGCAACATTATGCTTTGACATCTTTTGGGGGTTTGTATCTTTGGCTTTGCTAAGAAAGCTCCATTGATTTACTAATCGAGCTCATTCAATTCATGAGCCGGTGCCAGTTCTTTTATTTTGGAATTTTGAATACACAATTTGCTATTGCTTATAGCTTATCCAGATTGATTTTGGAATTTTGAATACACAAATTTGCTATTGCTTGTAGCTTATCCAAATTGATTTTGCTGCTATTTCTATTAGTTTGGATACTCTTTTGTTTTGGACCTTGGTATAATTGTTATTTTCCCTGAATACCCTGTTGGCACTTGTATTTGTACCTCATTCCCCATGCATGATAATCCTCGGTTTGGCAGTGAAAGTTGATTTTCAGGTCTGGAGGTGTCAGGCTGGCCTGAATCTACTAGCATTACTATCTTAAGAACTAGAGCTCATTTGTTAAATCTTTTTGGTAGAAAGTTTTGATAATTCAAAATGAGCGTGCAAATTTGTTTATTGGATGAGTTTTGGGCCCAATTCTAATATTTCTAATATTTGGGTGGGTTTATAGAGCATCATCAAAATGAGAAAAATTTCTCATTTCTGACAATGGTATGGGTGTTCATACATCATCAAGCAGAGTCGCAGGGTCACAACGAATTTTTTTAAACAGCCCGCAGACTATTCCCTGTGTGAGGTGGTGGAATGGAATCCACTAGTTTAGATCAGGAATCAAGCCCATGCACATAAACCCACATTGAAAAATAATTCAAGAGCCCAACTATGGATCTATTTGTTAGAGCTGGGTGAATGGTTGGAATTATTCTTTTGTGCGTGATGTGATTAATTGATTAAATTGATTATTAGTTGTGAGAACTAGGTTAAATGGTGTAAATTTGACAATAATCAACATAAACAATGAGCCATAGAACATATATGCCAACTCTAAGTACAGATCTAGAAAAGGGGAAAATATTGAAAATAGATTATGGCTCAGGATGTCACTCTATCCATCTCCCTGAAATTTTGTGAAAGAAGTGTCAGACTATGTGGCTAAGCCATAGTGTCTAGGGTTTTCTACTCCTGCACACAAGAAGAGGAAAAATGGTGTTTGGCTATATAGGGGCTTGCCTCAGTCAAGTCCTGGGTAGAAATTGACCTCTCCTACAACAATAATGATTGGATTGAAAGCTAAATCTGAAGTACAATGCTGAATATGACAAGATTATACCTCAAGCTTTATAATGTTGATGAATGCAATTCTTTTGGATATGATCCTCAAGTGTTGATGCAAAAACTTGATGCCACAAAACAAGATTATCATGAAAGCTCCCTTGCATGAAGATTGTTGTAATTTGATGTTCCTTAATGCTCAAATCTGAAGAATTTTGCTTATAACTTTCTTTAGGAAATGATTAGGAATGAATAGGATGTTTGAATCATGAAAATGAATTAGGAAAGATGCTCTTATATAGGGTTCTCAAGGTATTTCATAAATTAGGCTGACCTCCAACAATCATATGCAAATATCAAGATTGAATAGCAATTGGCAAGAATCGACATGCTAACATATTCAAATTTGGGCCCAATTTTGGGGGATTATGGCACCTAGTGCCATAGTGCACCCAAGATGGCCTGGGGCAAAGGCAAATGTGGTATACACAACTTAGAGCACACTATTTGATCATCTCATGAACATATGACTATAATTTGACAGTGAAGGGGCTAGAAATAGGCTTGGAAAGAACTATGAGGGGACACACTAAGGCAAGGGCCCAGAAAAGAAGAGTTTGGACCAATTATTATTAACAATGCATAGGTTGCTGATTTATAAAATATGAAAAGGAATTTTATAGATTTTATTAAGTACTCTTTTTGGCTAAAGACAGAAGGTACTCCTTGTAAGGAAACCTCAGGGGATTTAAAAGAACATTTGTAAGGTGTTTCAAAATGATAAATCCCCTGGTATTGATGGTTTATTTGTAGAATTCTATAAGAAAAAATGTTAGTTGGAACATCTAAGGTTTGTTTGTTGTTTACAAGGAGGCTATTGAAAAATGAAACCTAGGTAGTGAGTTCAATAGAGGAGCTATCAAACTTTTACCTAAAGAAGGGGGATAGATCCCTAATAAAAAAATTGGCGCCCTATAACCCTCCTAAATGTCTCCTACAAGATTTTGGGAAAGTTGCTAGCATTGAGATTAAAAGGGATCTTGCTATCAACCACACCCAAATTGGTTTTATATAAAAAGATTAGAGAAAATATATTCTTCAGAATAGCTTGAAAGAAATGAAATAGGCTAGATATTTAATTTTGAGCAAGATGTTGGAATCTTTTTCATTGATTTTAAAAAAGCTTATGACAGGAGTGATTTCTGATGCTTGATGCCGTATTTTTTTCTAAAAAAGTTTGATGATATGGTTAACACCTTGTTCAAATATGCTAATTTACACAGATTGATTTTAATGCCAGATTGATTTGTAGATTTACGCTTGAAGAAGCCCCGTTTAGACTTTTACTATTTGGTGGCCCTGTAAACGTTTTCCTTGAGAAACATAATTTCATTTTTAACTGAGTCCTTTGAATGGGGCTTCTCAATAGCTACAGCTTTTCCAGACATTATTGTCAGTTTGCAAATAATATACATGTTTATACGCTCTACTCTCCAATTCGTTAAATTGTATACATTCCTTTCAGTTGATGTGATGTTTCCTACTCATTTACACTTTTAAACAATTACTTTTATTATGCAACACTTCAATTATGCTTTCAAATTAAATGCCTATCGGCGCAACCCTTGCACCTCCTTTCGGTGCAAGTGCTAGTTTTTAGTTAGAAATACTTAAACTTAGTTGTGCTGATAAGTTATCCTAAAGTGTGACACAACTTTGTTCTTTTACCCTATTATTATTAGTGAAGGAATGAGAGAAACTTCAACTGAACAATCGTATTACCTGTGTGAATATTAGATGAATATTTGATCTCTATTGTTTTGGAAAAGGGAATTTTTGCCATTTACATACATAAAAATAGGAAAATGATATAAAATTTAATCCAGTCAAATCTGGTAGCTACCATGAATGCATACTTTGAAATGAATTTTAAATATGTATTTTTTTATTTTATTTTTCAAAGTAATAATAAGAAATTATTAATATTTATTTTACATATATGCATATACATTACATAAACATGCTAAATAAATATAAACATATACAATATTTTAAAAACTAAAAAATTTTAACTTCTAAACCATGATAAAATAACAAACATCTTTATTATAAATATAAATACTTGTCTTAACTATACTAAAAAATAATTTACACTCACATGATTCCTCTGTAGATAATTTATGTACAAGAAAAAAATGCATGCTTATAAGAAAATTACATCTACGATAGATTCAAATATAATCTTAATCATTATTCTCACAAAAATATTGGTATTTACATATGCATACAAATGAGAGAAAACAATCGTATGATTCATTCTTTTTTATTTAAGAAAACAAAAACTCTATTTAGTTGTATTGTTCATACTATTCTGTACACATGGACATTAGGATTTTAATGTAAAGCATTTAAGTCTCGGAGCAAAATGTGTTTGAATGAGCTACATAACTCTTTGCTTCTTCCATTATCTTAGTAGTCCAGAGGGGTCTCTTCTTAGGATTTTCCAATGATGTGATTTGCTCTTCATTTCTATCTTCCTCAGGATACTCCCTCTGAATTTTAGGAGCAAGATCCTCTTCTAGGTCTATATGAGAAGTTTGAATTTTTGACTCAATAGAATTTCTGGCTCTTTTAAAAGCTATGTCTTCCTCAAAATCACATCTCTACTTAGTTCAATCTGTCTCTGACTGAAGGCACATATATTCTATAAGCTTTTGAGGTTTCACTATAGCCTACAAAAATACCTTTTCTTCCAGAAGGTTCTAGCTTAGTTCTTTTCCCTTTGGGCACATGAATGTAAATAATTGAGAAGAAATCGTCTACATAACAAAATCTAAATGGAAATGGTAATTGAATTTATATTTAAACTTAGAATTTAGATGGCATAAGTTTTTCACTTTTTATGAATTGTTAGATAGAAATTTTCTATTTATTTTTCATTCAATATTTTGAAGCACCATGATGACAAACAACTTTCTTTTATCACTCATAGAATGTTATGTATTTTGACAGAGCAACACCAAGAATTGGAAGACTTTGTAAACTCCAATATTTTATGCCAAGAATTGACATTGCTTAGTTTATCTAATGATTCATTCTGGTTGGGATGGGGAGTTAATTTTAGTGTGGGTGTGCATATTGATATTGTGATCAATGCATGGAATTAGCTTTTGACCATCGATGATGCCTATGACAATAAAATTGATTTGATAAATTTAATCTTGCTCTACTAGCCACATTGTTACCCACAAATTGTCATTTGTTGTACATTTGATGTAAAGTACATGGAAAATATATTTCTTCTAACACAGTTACATAACATGCAATTGAATATAATGTAACGAGTAAGTTTCCTTCCAATAGGTTGGTGTTGGATTATAGTGAACTTTTCACTCGAAATTATAGGAAAAAAGAAAGAGTTCAAACGATATGCTCAAGGATATGAAAGACGAAGAATTTGGTGATATAAGAACGAGTTGGGTCTCTAAAATCAAATGGTCTTTTAGCACATTGGTTTTGGAGAGGGGCATCTCGGAAGAGATGGTGATGAGCTTGTGTAAATTGTTGCAACAACACAAACTAGAGATTACTAATTATCATTTCATTTATACTTGTTCATTTTGAAATTGGAATGTATAAGATGTGTCGTCATTATTGTCGTCCTTGTAGGATTTGGAGGTATGCAAAGCAGAAGACAAGGGAAGGATTCAATGAATCCAAAAAGTCATACATATCTAAATATATACAATTTTGAAATATAAATCCATATGTAAAATTCGTGTCTTGGTTTTACTACAATTATCCTGTGCGATGCAAATTTGGGATATATTCTATACCCATAACTAACCAATAAAATCTGAAATTTGTAACAACGCTTGTATTGAGAGATGTTCATATGTGATGGATATAGCGTTCAAGACACACATAATTTTGTTCTCCTTGTTTAAAATTCAATTCCCATAAGATGATTCTTTAAAAATATATATTTTCTACACAAACAAAGCACTTTTATTTGAATAATAAATACAAGTCATATAACAAGTTAAATAATAAATCACTCTTGATAATCCATTTTTTGAACAACCAAAGATAGAGAAAAATAGTTTTTATATTAAAGACAACAAGAAGATATTTAATTCATAGTCTAGACACTATAGGAACTTTGTAAAATTGACCAATGCAAGCAGGGAATGTGGGAAAGTTGTGTGAGAGAGTCTTTGACATTGTCGATCCCAAAAATGACACAAATATTATGACCAAACTTTCCACATCAGCAATACAACGACATCATTATATA
>MU224281.1:4396787-4408123 GCA_018584345.1 Thuja plicata
TATATATATATAATACTATCGGCTTAATCATTGCACCCTTCAAAGATGCAAGTGCTAGTATAGTTACAATAATAATAATTTCTAATCAATGAATAGATCAAATAAATATCAAATAGAAAGAAAAAAAGTGATTTCCTAAACAATGAGTAGATCAATTAAATATCAAATAGAAAGAAAAAAATAATAATTTTCTAATCACCAAGTAGATCAATTATATATCATATAGAAAGGGAAAAAAATGTAGTATCGCATGAAATGAGAAATTTAAGAAGAATATATATCCAAAGATTAAATGTGCCTTAGGTAGTATTTAAAACGCAACTCCAAATTAATAACCAAAAAACCAGTAATCTAATAATGAAAAATTGAAATTACCCCGTAATTCGTAATTGGTCTTGTCTTAAATCGCACGAAATTTGAAATTATGAGCGGTGTGACATAGGCCATCATTATATTTTGACTTAAAATAATAGACTTAAAATGACAGATTCATGGAACTTGAAAAACGTAATGTAGAAGATCTAAGACCAATATTTTTCTAATATTTGAAGGACACGCTATGGCCCTAATCTGGAATATCCATCCAAAAATAAAAAATAATTCAAAGGTATGGAGGATCCATGCTACGAGAAAAGAAATAAAAGAACCCTAAATTCTCCCTAGGATACATCTCTCTTTTCACCTTGAACACATCTATCCACAAACACATTTACTCCATACCCAAATTATCATTACTTATGTTTTTCCTTTGAAGTAAAGAGTTTAAATGAAATATATAATTGATCCACCAAATGGAGTGAGAAAGCTCATAATTCAAGCCATTCTATTTTAAACATATTTAAGAATTAGTAAATTTGATTTATGATATAAAGTGATCAAAAAATGTTTACTTTAAGATTTAATTTGATTATTGAAGTAATGTTTCATCTGTTATATTGTTTGAACGTTTTTAACCCTCATTTTTATTAGAGATCCATCTCCATTTCATAGGTGTCATTGAGGATGCAACTAATCTATTCATAGCAATCAATTTTCACATTCCCAAGTCTCCCCACCTTGTATGAGAAGAGATCATGTTCAATGAGAATAGTCACCATCCACTTACCACTATTTTATTTTTCTCCTGACTTTTGGTGGTGGGAGTATTAGCTAGTTAAACTCTATGAAGTTCTTTTAATTGGCTCTTGCATATTTTTCTTCGCTTGAATTGATATTAAGGATAAAATGATGATGATGTTAAAGATGGTAATGATGGTTGGGACCCTTCTATAGAAACTTAAGACTTTGTTGATGTATAAGGCAAAATAAATGATCGAGACCCACCTCCTCATCCCTCTACTACTTCTCTCACCATTTAACAACCTTTTACTATTGTATTGTTATTCTTTGTTCCAAACTATAACCACATTTTAACTTTTAAAATATGATTATTCTGGTATTTTTAAAATATATTTTAATTAATAATTTATACACTATTCATTGCTTTTTAAAATAATATATCTATCCTTTCACAATTCTAAATTAAATTATATCAATTATTATATTCATAGAATTAAATTACAAATTCAAAAATTCTTTGTAAACATAGGGTACTTTTGCCTACGCCCTTTTGTCATTTTCCACAATCTTCCACACCCTTGACAAATCAAAGGAATATACAAGGATCTTAGGGGAAGCATACCAATTGTCATTATAGCTAACTAATTCAGCCACATATTTTAAATGGTACATTGGATTTTGACGATTTTTTTGTTACCTTGCTATGCGACTTAGTTTCTTATAGCTATTGTTCTAACTTCTAAGTAGTAAAGACAAACAATATGTGATCTATTATGCGTGCAACGGTCAAAAAATGCTCATTTCAAAGTGTGGTCTTAAACATATTCCCTATCTTCATATTACCCATTTGCTTTGACAATCAAAAAATTTGCACAATTGATCCAACTTTTGTACAAATACCTCAATAATTGGTACCAATAAACTTGTACAATTGATTTAATTACTAACTTGTTTCTAAAAACTAAGAAACAATTGACTCAGAGATCATTTTCTAATCAATAAGTTTCAATTTACAAAATCTAATATAAGCAATAATTGCTGCTCTTCTCTTCATTTCATAATGAGTGTAAATAAAAGCTTAGAAAAACCACCAAACAAACAAATATTAATTTTATATTTTTATCCCATAATTGTACTCTAATTTTTCTGTACACCATACATACATAATCCTAAGATTTTAGGAGTTCATGCTTTTCCTCTGAAATTAATGAGGTAGATCGTAAAGCTGAAAGTGAGCACATAAACTACACTTCATATTCACAAATATTACAAATATTTAGCTCTGAATGTTCTTTTAAAGACAGCAAATATATTACGGAAATATTTTTAAGGGTTCTGCTATCTATATGACAATCTCTGATGCATATCAAATATTTTTCATCGATATGATATGTGTATATGATTACAATTATTTATCTAATTCTTTAGATTGTCTAAATATTTTTGTATTGTAGAAGATTTGAAGTGAGCATCATTTTAAGTGCCTACAACATAGACTTACACCAAATATATTGATTGTCTAAATATTAATATTTCTGTTTTTCATAAATCATTAGTTATCATACAATCTTGCTAAATAACCAAAAATAAATTTGATTCAATCTTAATTTTATATAGTTTAAATTTAATAAAAGACATAATAAACTGAAATAAAAAATTTGGTACTACTATCCTCACCCACTAAAAAAAAATCAGATGGTCCATGACGGCCATCAGCCTATATCACCATTGTTAACCCTTAAAGCAACAAAGGTGTGAAAAGGCAATCAAACCCTCACCCACTTACAAAATATGATAATATAGAAGAAGAAGAAGACGTCAATTTTAAGGTTCACAAGATTAAACATAGTCTATAGGACGTCGATTTTAGTAAATCAATTCTTTTACTATGCAAATTGATGATGAGCGCCTCAACTTTTGAATGTAGGACTCCCTAAATAAGTTATACTATGAACTAACAGTTAAGATATTCACAATTTTATCCCTGCAATCCTGTATAAAAGGGTTATACAGATTTCACATGTGACCGTGGGGGTAGGAACTTGGCGACATAGAATAAAAATCTTTAGGAAGTCCAGAAGGTGACGAAAGTGGTGACAGAAACGACGGCGACGGCAAACAGCGTGAACCAGGCGACGGAAAAGCAGGAACTGAGGAACTTCTGTCAAACGACGGAACAGAATCGGCCCACATTGACGGGGCCCGAGGAGCAGGAAGAGTTTCCGTCTGTTGACGTGAAGTCACGGCCATGTTGGCCCAGAAGGAGTCGATCGCCGACGGGAACGGGAACTGCATCGAGATTGGCGTCACCGGGTTTCCGTTAGTGGGCAGCGCAGGTCCCGGGGTCGAACCCCGGGCGAAAGGATGGAGGCCAAAAAGAGGCGGGGGCCTGATTTGACGGAGCCTTGAGGGCTCATTGAGGGTTTGTTCGCTGGTCTGGTTGACGTTAGTTGACGGAGACTGGGATCCCGTGAGCATCTGCACTGTGTTTCGAAACTCGCTCTTGTGGATTGTGTAAACGGGGGTTTGAATTGTATTGTTATTTCGCTTGTTGCTTCCTTTCCCCGCTTTGCTTCTCACTCTCAGAACACTCAAATGGACATTTTCGCCATTACTACTATTATTATTACTGTTATTTTCCTTCATCGCCGCTTCCTTCTTCAGACAGAAATTTCACATAGCCTATAAACTTTCGGTCACCGCCCAAATTCTATTTATATAGGAACTTCCGCTGTTAAACAATCTGTTACTTGTTCCGCATCCGACAGTACTAGATCAAATGACTTTCCTTTCCTTCAGAAACATGCTCGATATTTACGCGACGGCTAATTCATGCTGGCCCCACGGCTTCACCGAACCACCGTCGCCTTTCTTCCGCAAACTGACACGTGGCTGAAAACAGCGAGCCTTTGACCGGACCTCACGTTTATTTTACACTGTGACCAAGTTGTGAAAGCGACGGCCTGGTAAGGCGTGTCAGACATTTGACCACCGCCAATGGAGGGCTTTAAACAAAAAAGAGTTTCGTTAAATCGGCTTCAGATGGCACGTGTATGTACGATCCAATATCTGTGGAATGAATCTGCGCCTTCGATTAGGAAATCGGTGGGCTTGAAAAATAATATTTTTTTCTCCGTGAATCCCGTTTAAAATATTCGCGATGTTAAAATTTCCACGTGAGAGGTGTCGTCTCGCATGGAATAATTTGGATGCCAGCTATGTGAACGTTCGCTCAGGGATGACGTAAGCGTTGATGGAGACGTCTTCCAGAATGGGAAATCCATATTTTAATGTCAAAAGTATGACGTGTAAAGAAAGTTCTATCATATGAAAGAGCACGTGAATATTGACCAGGAGATCTGGAGTCCTCTACAAGGAACTATTTTTTTAATTTAGTGAACAAATGGAAAAATACTTGACAGAAGAGTTGTTGGATGTCAACTTTATAGATAAGAGTTGTTTTTTCTACATCAAGTTCAATATGGAAAAAGCTTTTGTGTTTCCTTTTCATGAAATCATGTATACCTGCTGTGACATCAATTATTACATGGTCAAAGTTGAATAAAATACATGCTTCAAATTTGATAAATGTCATTCTCTACTTCATAAGGCCTTATATTTTAGATGAAAATAATTTTAAAAATAGGAGAAAGTTTTAAGCAAAATATTAAACATTAAATGATTTTCTTTAATAAATATGTGAGATGAATTAAGATAATTTTTAACTTACAAGTTTTATATAATTAGTGTTTACCAATATTTTAATATTATATGTAAAGTTGATGTCATGAATGATAAAAAAAATTAGTCAAATTCTTGAGGGTTATTAAGAATGAGCCAAAGATTTAGAGATTTTTACATTAATGTCTCAAAAAATTGTATGACATACCAAATTTATGTTCTTATGCTTTTTTCTGTATTGATCAAAGCTAAATATTACAAAGAATTAAATGACAGTCCAAAAAGGGACCAAAAATATACAGCCGGCTATTACAATCATGACTATATAGGGACCAAAAATATATAGCCAACAACAAAATGTTGAACAATGCAAAAGTATATAGTTCCTTTACATAGCAACAACACCTGTACAATTTGAAGAACTAAAAATTAGAAATTATGCACATACAATCTCTCCATCATGAAGTTGCATGAACTAATGTTTAATATCATCCATCTTTCTTTTAAATCTATCACCGTCTTTGTAAGCAATCTTCAACTGTGAACATAAAAAATAGAGTTGGAACATTATATCCAAGTAAAACCTTAGAGTATCCACTTCCTGATGCATAATATCAATAGGCAATTATATTCTTATAAAGACCAATACCAAATAGAGTTCCCTTCCATCTTAAGGCTTGATAAAAAATATAAGAGAAATGACCAAATATGATGTTCCATTTCTTTTTACTCTAAAATAATTCCAAAAGATATGTTTTAAGTTCTCATTTCTATGAAAAAATGAGTACTTAGTTGCTTGCAAGTTGCAAAGGAAGAAATTTTAATTTATCCCCTATAAGTAACTTTTGATGTAAAAATTTCCAAACCAATATTTGGGCATTTTCTTTTGCCTTAGATTCCTAGATTTGAGCACTTGATTTATATCTCTTTCTTTCTTTACATTTCCAGTTCCACTTAATGTTAAGTCTTATCTTTAATCTCATTGAAGGTGTAATTTGCAGCTAGATCTTTTTAAAGGAAATGAGAAAAATAATATTTTTCTAGCCACAACCAGTCCTTTAACATGTTGCATTGTAAGGGAGTGAACATCTTCATCAGAAGATCCATAGGAACTAAATACATAACAAAAATTAAGAACCCTTTACACTTGTTTAAATTGAATATATTTTTAGAGCACTGCCAACTATTCCAATCAAGGGAGTTAAAGTCCCAGTTGTCCCTCAATTATCGCACCCCTTCTTAAAAAGGTTGTAAGCATGTTTAGGAAATATAGTAGGTAATGCTTTTCCTTGATATTGCACAAGTCTATTCCACTAGATGGAAGAGTTTGCAAAGCTAAAACCATGGTGTAATGAATTCTTCCTCCAATTAAGACAATAACATACTGATTTCCAAGCCTCCCCTATGGAATTCAAAGGGAATGAACCTTTAAGATGGAAAAAAGTGTTGGAAAGAGAAAATTAATAATGCATGATATGTTTTCATTGATGGAAACTATACACTTTACTCTTGGCCACCCATCAGATATTTTGTCTACTGATTGTTATGGTGATGAAAAGCAGCTAAGTATAAAGAACAATGTTGGATACAGGTTCAAAGATTGAGTCAGTATGGACAGAGGTTAATGTATTAGATGATGTGAAGGTAAAGATGGTAAGTGGATATCATGATATGTCTAATATGATGATCACATGTTTTTGTGATGTAGTATGATGGAGCTATGATATTTTGTGTATCAGGAAGACATATAATTATCTTATGCAGAGTTAGTAGTACATTGGATCAATCACTGATCTTATCAGATCGATGATCCGATCGGTTTGATGGTGGTGATTGACAGAGCTGATAGTATACTATCATATTTATCTCTATGAGAGGTTAGCATGGAGATTTGACCGTTATATGATCTTTACTTTGCACGTTACCTATTGGAGCCGACTGAGTTAATATTTTTGGTTTTGGATCAAATATATAAGATCGAGTTTTGGATGCGATGAAAGTGTGACATGATATGAAAGATGAATGATGTGATATTGATGCAAAGATTAACAGAGAAGATAATCAGATAGTGATATTCATAAGAGCTTCATCGGAACTGTATTGGCATAGTTGATGTTGTTTGTTAGTTCTATTTTGGGATAGTATGTCCTATCCATAATCGCATTGTAATTAATCAGTGAACTTGAATGAGGGTCAGATTGTTGTTTTGTATTGAGCTGCTAGCTCTAGGATGTAAGCATGGATGCATATTCCTTCCTTCTTATATGTACTATTACCTTTAACATGGTACTTATTACTACAGTAGTGAGATATTTGTGGGTACCATCCCCACCTGGGTTTTCCCCTTAATAGGGTTTTCCTCAAAATAAAATCATGGTGTTATGATGTTATGTGTGTTTATCTTATTATGCTTACTTTCAGTTATTTGTGGTTTTAAGTTTTGTTATTGGATTAAGAAAGTTAAAAATATTGCTGCACTAATTCAACCCCCCCTCTCAGTGCTTCCTAAGTCTAACAATTGGTATCAGAGCCTAGTTCCTTGGAAGAAGTTTAATATCTTGGTGGAGATCCTGATCGAAGCACCTATAAGTATTCAGAAGAAGCTTTTAAATGCACTTGAAGATCTAAACAAATCCAATGCTCACATCCTTGATTTGGAAGAAAATTTGAAAGAATCTAATGGATTCATTAGAAATGTGAAAGAGAAATTGAAGCAATCCAGAGATAAGAGAAAGAACCTTTTAGATCAGCTATCAGAGAAAGGAATATTGGAGTCGATGAAAAATCAACCCTACAGCTCCCAAGAATCACCAACATGAAAACCTGTCACAGAAAGAGAGAAGCAAAAGCTATGGAGGCCAGAAATAATAGATCGATGAAAGAGGAAACATATTGTGTAAACAATGGAGAGAAAAACCTAAATATAATAGCATTCTCAGATAATTAAAATTTATGAAGATATCAAACCTTATAAATATTATCAAAACCCTAAAAGGGAAAAACCTATGTTGCATGATAATAATTAATAAAAGAATTAATTATTATATGCCTAAAGTTTAGCTTAAGTAAACTAGAGATAATAAGTGACTTAATAATTAAATCAAAATGATTTAATTAATAAGTGAAATAGCTTATTACTCTAACACCCCCTTTAGATAAACTTAGGGAGTAGCTAAAAACCTAGAAACAACTACAGAAAGTAGGAAATGGGTCTCGACAACATGGCCTAATCAGGTACCCAAGTACAAAAAATCTCTATAAAGAGGAGAAAAGGAGAAAATTCAGTGGGAAAAACCCCTCTCCAAAAAGAGATGAAGCCTAGTGAAGGACTGAAGAGGCCTCCAAACTAGAGAATGTCGCAGAAGATAGGAACAAAGGATCAACATGAAGAACACCACTGCAACGTGAAGCTACAAACATTGTCGAAGAATAACTGTTGGAACCTCCACTGTAATAGAACATGATCAAGTAGAGAAGATAGTAATCTTGATCACGAGTGCCCTCAAATGACACTACTCGAATCAAGATGGAAAACAAAGGCAACCATCGGAACTCAAAGATATAGATGGCAAAAAACATCAAAGTTTGAAGAGATTATCAAAAGATGGAAGGCTGTCTCCGAAACATGAATGAAAGAGTGTCAATATGGTAAATGATCCATCTCACCGAAATGCATAGGTACCCAACCACTGCATCCGCCTAGTACATAGGAACAAATACTAAATGCATAGCTCACTCCATCAAACCGAGGAAGCATTAGAACCAAAAGGAGATACCCCCATAATGATGAGCAGGGAGAGGCATGACAGGTACACCGAAAGAGACTACCAAGAATAACTGCATGACGAAGAACCAGGAACATAGAAAGTGCTGAAGAAAGTACAAACACATATAAAGGATGGTATCATGGAAGGATCACTCTCTTGACACACATCATGAGGATAATGTCATAGAAGGAATACTCACTTGAAAAAGGTAGATCAACCCNCCCCCCCCCCCCCCCCCCCCCCCCCATGACACTTTATAATGTAGTGCGAGTACAAACATGCACAAATGTGCAAGATCTCAAGCATGCAACATATTGCACTTATATCAGTGCATTTGCAAAAAAGAAATGCTACAGGAATAGATGTCTATAATGCTCAGGAATAGATGTCTATAATGACAAAAGGCTATAAGAACATGAGTAACAACTAAAGAGTCATCTCATGCAAGGAAAATCATCCCAAGACCTGAAACATCCAAGATAATCACCAAATTGCAAAAATGCAAAAAATTAAAAATTAAAAATATCTAGAGCAAATTCTGGAAATGAGACACATACCACAGTAAAGAACATAGAACCATCTTTCCAATGATATGTGGAATTTAGAAAATGGAGCCCAGATGAGAAATATATAGCTCCCGTAGTGCAAAAAGGAACCCTAAATTTGAAGGGAAAAACCAGTTGCAAGAAGGAAAACTCAGGAAACCAAACCTCCAAAAAAGAATTTGGCTCATAACCATCTTTCCGACAATATCTCATTTTCCCAAAAATGATACTGTATGCTCGAGTTATGAGAAAAAACTGAAGACTACTCCAAAACAAGAAGAGTCCCAATAAATCTCTACTAAAGTTGGTGAATCTCGACTAAATCTAGCAATGCCACTAAATATGGCGAGATTGCCAAAATTTTGGCCAAAATTGGTAGAGGTACCAAGAAAACATAATTGATTTTTTTTCCACCGCCTCGAAAAAAATGCCTAGAAAAAGGATCGTACAACCATTTTCTTTTTGCCTGAGAATGCAATTATGTCCAAATTGGACGTGCGCGCCTTATATGAAAATAGGGGATTTTGGGCCTTTTGAGCACAACCATGAGGTTGATTTGAGCCCAAAGTGCTCCAAAAACAAAATCCCCCCAAATCTACAAAAATATAAAATAGAAAACCTCTTGAAAATACAAATCTGAAGAATAAGGCCAAATCTCTCATGAAGAGAACAGGTGCATGAAGATTAGGAGCTCTGATACCATATTGGAGTTGATGAAAACTCAACCCTACAACTCCCAAGTATCATTTGCATGAAAACCTGTCACAGAAAGAGAGAAGCAAAACCTATGGAGGCCAAAAATAACAAATCGATGAAAGAGGAAACATATTGTGTAAACAATGGAGAGAAAACCCTCAATACAATAGCATTCTCAAATAATTAAAAATTACAAAGAGATCAAACCTGAAGACATTGTATTTTGCCATTAGTATATACAAGGAAAAACATGATGAACACCATTGGTTTATGCTACACCGATAGACAAGGCACATCACTACCCGACGCCAAGGTTACCGATACTGCCAAGTACAAAGCATCCCGACAAACACTATTCAGTGTTACCCGATGACAAAAAGGACAAGGGAACCCGACAAGTAACCAACAGTGCAACTGGACAAAACAATCAAAGAGTGGAACCCGAAAGATGAAGGGAACCCGACAATCAGTTCAAAGAAGGAACACTGACAGACTTTCAGTTCACACCGATGATCAAGAACCAACAGTCAGTTACATCCTGTAAAAAGTGGATCTGAATTTCCATGTTAGATAAATCACTGAAGTTTTATATTTAGCTTCTTGATTTTTTAAATCCATTACGTGCGGACAAAGCAATGTAATTATTATTGTTTTTATAAGTTTAACTATTTTAAAACATGCAAACTAAAGGATCAAGGTCAAGTTGTATACCTTGGATCCAGAGTTAACATTGTAATGCGTGATTCTAAAAATAGGTCAAATACTTGTATAAATAGATGCTCAACCAATTATGAAAATGTTGTTCAATGATGATTGTAGCCACTGAGAGCATCTAAGGATCAGGCAAGAGAATTCATGCAACATCACAGACAAAGATCAAATCAGTTGTCAAGAATAGAACATGGGCTACCGACGAGCAAGAAAAGGTATTAATCAATCACTATAGGTGATATTCATATACTGTGAGCTTTAAAGGATCTGTAATCAGCAATTATAGATTGCATACAATTAGTTCAAACATATTGTACACATTCTAACAAGTGGGGTACACTTAAGAAATCCTTTCAAGGAAGGTGGACTTAACAGTCCTATTGTAAATCTCTTAACCGAGTGCACACTTCATTAGTGTTGCTAAAATATCTTAACAGAGTAGATCCTAACAGGTCTCTACATTAATACTCCTAACAGGGTAGATCATCAGAAGTGATCAATTGTAAGCTTTTACTGGCTCTCTTCCATTCTACAGATAGTGAAGTTTTGTGGGTGCCATCCCCACCGCAGTTTTTACTTCCTAACAAGAGTTTTATGTGATATCATATCTTGTGTTATGTGTCTATTACTTTCATGAATGTTTCTATGAATGTTACATACAATTAAGTTTATAAATTAATACTACATGCATAAGAAATAATATCAGATATGGTCGGTAATACAGTAAAGATTGATTACTAAAGATGAAAGGTGAAAAGTGTTAAAAGTTTTAGAGGTACTGATTCACCCCTCCCCTCTTAGTACTACTTCCCATTAATCCCAAAAATTGGTATCAGAGCTAAGTCTCTTCTTGGAAAGCTTAAAGGCTTAAGAGAAA
>MU224281.1:4418261-4429629 GCA_018584345.1 Thuja plicata
AGCATTTGAAAATAAGAAGGCAAAGATCTTCAATGAATCAGGAAATTTGATTGGTACCGGTGAGCAGACAAAAGGTAACTTATTCTATCTGAATGATACTGACACCACTTGCTTAATGGATAGAAACAAAGACATATGGTTGTGGCACAAAATATTGTGTCTTGTGAACTTTGACAACATGATAAAGATAAGCAAAAAGAGAAATGTAAGAGGCTTACCGACGATGACCAAGCCCGACAATATCATGTGTAAGAATTGTCAAAAAGGTAAGATGACAAATTCTAGTTTCAAAAGAAAAACCCATACATCTGATGCCATTCTAGAATTAGTCCATACTGACCTATGTTGACCTATGAGGACAAAGAGTTATTACAGTGATAGATATTTTATTCTCTTTGTTGATGATTACTCTAGAATGATGACAGTAATGTTTCTAAAAGATAAATCTGAAGCATTCAAGATGTTTAAATGGTACAAAGCAATGGTAGAGAAACAAAGTGGTAAATAATTGAAATGCTTAAGATCAGATAGAGGAGGGCAATTTATTTCAGATGAATTCACTAACTTTTTTAATGAGCATGGAATCAAAAGACAGGTCTCTGCACCGAGAACACCACAGCAAAATGGAATTGCTAAAAGAAGGAACATATCCATAGTTAACTGTGCAAGGACACTAATGATAGAGAAAGGCATCACCCAAATCTTCTGGAGGGAAGCTTTCAGTACTATTGTTTACACATTGAACATAGTAAAATTGAAGAAAGACACCAAGAAGACACCTTATGAGATTTGGTATGGATACACACCCAATGTGGGTTATTTCAAAAAAATTTGCAGTCAATGTTATATCTTTAAAGATGATAAAAATGGAAAACTTGATTCCAAGAGTGATGAAGGAATATTTCTAGGGTATTCCACCAAGAGAAAGGCTTATAAATGTCTAAATAAAGCCTCTAACAAAATTGTTGAAAGTGCAAATGTAAAGATAGATGAATTTGCATAAAAGAATGAAAAGGAAAGCACAAAAGAACCAGAGGACTACAACAGGTTTTTTTACAATGAAGAACCTGTTAGGAATAGTCCCAAGAGATAACTGAGAGGGGGGGGTGAATCAGTTATCTACAAGATTCAATTCATTTTCAATTAAGTACAGAATAAATTTAAACATAAACTCAACAAGATAACACTGATTTGAACAACACAATTTTGGTAACGGGGAAAATCAAATTAGGTAAAAACCCCGGTGGGAATTAGCACCCACAAATAACTATACTAGTTTATAATGATCCTTGTTAGAATATCTTGCAACCCTGTTAGGAGTTAATCTTTACAATGCAATAAGTACAGAGACCTGGTCAAAGGTCGGACCCTGTTAGGACTCCTTTACAGATAACCCTGTTAGGGGTGAGGACATAGTGTCCAAGAGCTCACTACTCAAATGATGAAGGCTGCAACCTTCTGTAAGGCAGATATACACTATATCTGATAATGAACTATTTGAGTAGACCTACTGTCTTGATCAGTTCCAGTGAATTGTAATCTTCTTCTGCTTCTTCACATAGATCTTCAACTGATGAATGATATAGCTTTACTGTCTAACTTTCTGCTCTACTCTATCTTATCTTTTCACTTCATTTTCAACCTTAGCGATCACATTTGAATTTCTATATGTATCTTCCCCAAGGATAAGGTCATGACGGCTGTAGGAAACACTTCAGAAACTTCTTTTTTTGGCTTAACTAAGCACGCAATCAAATTTAGGACCGTGCAACTCAAAATGAGTAGACGCGCCGCTTCACATAGTCATCTCTACCAAATTAACTCAAACACGCATATCTTGAAGATAGGCGCAACTCAAGAAACAATGTAAATACATTAGCTCTTAACATATAATCTCCAGAATTGTAACTGCCAAAATAGATTAACATAACTCAACTAAAACTGCACATATGTATCTGCGTGTATGAACATGGCATCCAGAACATGTCTACAACATAGATGTAAACGCGCAAGACTCCAGAATATCTGAACTGATAATTGTATATAGGACACTACTATATATTATATGTTGTCATCAATGACAAACATACAATCAACTATTTGCATAGAAGCAAATCTCCAACAGAACCTGACACTCTACCCGACCAACAATGTAGAGCTCCCGAGCAACATATCATTGCACCCGAGCATCAGGCTGCAAATACCGACGATCAAGATATTGCTCAAAATGATGCACAAAGTTATGGAGAACATAATGAAGGAGACAATTATGATCAAGATGATAGACAAAGAGCTGAACCTATACTTGCCGGATATGTCAGAAGGAACCATCCATAGAACCAGATCATTGGAGACAAGAAGGTTGGTATGAGAACAAGAAGTAAGTTTCTAAATAAAAGATGTCTTATTTGTGATTATAAGCCAAAATATGTCAATGCTGCACTTGATAATGATGAATGGATAAGTGTTACGAATGAGGAGATTGAACATATAGAGAAAAAAAAGACATGGACACTTGTACCGAGACTAGATGACAAGAATGTCATCGATACAAAATGGATATTTAGAAATAAACTGAATGAGAATGGAGAAGTCTCTAGAAATAAATCAAGACTAGTATGCAAGGGGTATGCACAAGAAGAAGGGATTGACTATGGAGAGACCTTTGCACCCGTTTCTAGGCTAGAAGGAGTAAGAATATTACTTTCTTATGCTGCATGTAAAGGATTCAAGGTATATCAAATGGATGTCAAGTCTGCATTCCTAAATGGAATACTTGAAGAAGAGGTATACATTGAACAACCAGAAGGGTTTTTTGATCTAGACAAGAGGGACATGGTATGTAGACTACACAAAGCCTTGTATGGATTGAAACAAGCACCCCGAGCCTGGTATGAAAGACTTCATTCCTATCTTATATGTATTGGATTTGTAAGGACTAGTGAAAACAATAATCTTTATTTGAAGGAAGATATTGATGTTAACATTTTCATTGCTGAGATATTTGTTGATGACATCATATTTGGAGGCAATGATATGCTATGCAAATCATTTGCAAATTAAATAAGCAAAGAGTTTGAGATGTCTATGTTTGGAGAGATCAAGTTCTTTCTTGGTCTACAGATCATGCAACAAGATGAAAGTATTTTCATTACACAATCCAAATACACTAAAGAAGTACTAAAAATATTCAAGATGGAAGAGTCCAAACCAGCTGAAACATCGATGGAAATTGGATGTAATCTGACAAAGGAGGACAATTCATCAGAGGTAAATCAGACTTTGTATAGATCTATGATTGGAAAACTCATGTATGTTGTACATAATAGACCAGATATTGCACATGCAATGGGAATAGTTGCAAGATTTTCAGCTAATCCCAGGGAATCACATATGACTGCTGTGAAAATAATCCTAAGACATCTGAAGAATACCAAGGAATATGGCTTATGGTATAGAAGAGAAGGAAAATTTGAACTTAAGGTCTTTACCGATGCTGATTGGGCTAGAAATATTGATGACCGAAAGAGCACAACTGGAGGAGCATTCTTTATTGGTGACAGACTTGTCACATGGATCAGCAAGAAGCAATGATGCATCTCTTAGTCTACTGCAGAAGCAGAGTATGTTGTTACGCTGCAAACTACTCAAATATTGCATGGATCAAACAGTTATTGGAAGGTATGCATATGAAAATTCTTGAACCAGTAATTATATATTGTGATAATACAAGTAAAATAAACATTTCCAAGAATCCAGTCATGCATGCTAAAACAAAGCATATTGCCATCAAGTATCATTATTTGAGAGAAAAAGTTCAAGAAAAGGAGATGATACTTGAGTATGTGCAATCAAAGGAACAATTGGCCGATATCTTCACCAAGCCACTACCCAAGGATGCATTTGAGTACTTGAGAAAGAGACTAGGGGTCAGACGCTTGTCTACTGGTCAATAAAATGACTAGAAGGCTGCATCAGCCTATATATTATCAGAATATCATTCATGTTGATGCAAGAAGAGAGCTGGTCTTCAAAGATAAATCTATACACGGCAAGGTATTTATCTACTCTGAGGACCAGAGTTATTGTATTACCAATGGATTGGAAAATTCAAGGAGTATATAATGGAGAGAAAGGATCCGTTTGGCTTTACTGTCAAAAATATGTGTTTGGCATTGTTGTCAAAGGGAGAGATTTTATTCATTATCACTTCATATCACTTCAAAGAGAGATTATATCCATGGGAGAGATTATACTCCAAGGAGAGATTATATTCATCACAATATCCAAAGGGAGAGATGTAACAAGAAAGGGAGAGTACATACAAAGAAGAGAATTGCTGACAAGAGACATCAAAAGAAAGGAGTACAGTCAAAGGGAGAGATTTTGACACAAGAGGAGAACACATCACATCATAGAAAGAAAGATTCTACATCTATCTAGTGAAGGGATTGAAGATAGAAAGAAAGCTGCAAGAATCAAATCTAAGTTATATGAACTTACCGAGGACCAGATATTTGTATCAGTTATAGTACATAAGATTGGTAATTTGATGAACTTCAAATGTTATATTTCATATTGTAATAGTAATAATATAGTGTGATAATGTAGTGTGTTGCCATCAATGCCAAAGGGAGAGATTGATGAACTATAACTGATTGAATGTTTGAAGATGTTAAGTTGATGATCATGCAAGGCATTAAATCAGTTAATGTATTGTATTGTCATTGATGTCAACTTGATATAATTTGTATGGTAATGTACATACTGCCAAAGACTTCACAGAACCAATGAATCAAATTCTATGCTATCAGTAATGCATATAAGTTAAATATTCACAAAGTGACTATATACACCGACGGAGTGCACACCGATGGTCAGAGTAAAAGAGAAAATTCATAGTGTTGCTCGATGAGAAAAGCATAGAGTAACCCGACGGAGAGAATCATAGTGTCTCCCGACGGACGGACATCCCGATGACAACTGAAGTCACACCGATGGAACAATCAGTTATCATCGATGACTAACTGAAGTGTTGACCAACAGAATAGAGAGTTCAGAAATGACAAAATGCTTAGCTGTCAAGAGTTATAAATAGACTTAACTAATCCTTATCATTGTTTTAATCGACCAGATAAAGCCGAGGATAAGTAAAGGATTTAAAGCTACTTTGTACAGTTGGCAAGAAGATCTCTATGAGATAAAACTAGAGTTTTCTTTAAATCTAATTAGCAAGAATTGTGGATCACGCCAAGAATCAAGAAAGCCAAGAAATGGTGAATCATGTCTATAAAGAGACAAACCCAATTCATTACGAATTGAGTGGGGTGAAAAAGAGAAGAGAAAATAGATGCTGGAGAGATTTTGAAGAAGAAGGAAGTCTTCATTCAAAATTGATCGACAAGCTGAGGATAGAGCTAGATTCTACAGACACCGACGAACATTGAAACAACATCACAAAGAAGAACAGTGTGGAGCAAAGGTATTGAATTGATTATATTGAATTTTATTATTCCCTCTCTAAATGAATATTTCATCTTTCAGATCATTCTTTGTTGTATCTCCATTGTTTGCTTTTGTGATAGGTTTTTGCTACAGTGGATCTTGGTGATAGAACTCGATGAATTCTGATATGGTATCGGAGCCTTATTGTTGCAGCCCATCCTTGAGTTTTTGAAGATTCTTTGGAGCTCTGAGGGTTTAAAGTTTATAGAGGTTTCTTGTGTTGCTCTAGGGGGAGTTGTTTTTTAGAGCACTTTGGGCACAGACCAACCTCATGGTTTTATCCAGAAGGCCCAAAAACCACTATTTTCATATAAGGCGCGTCCAATTTGGACACAGTTGAAATCTAAGGCAAATTTTTTTTACATGTACAACCCTTTTCTGGGCACATTTTACGTGGCAAAGCAAAAATAAATAAAAAATCAACTTTAATTGATTTTTGCATTAAAAATAATGCAGCCAGTGTTAAACTGGCAGTGTCACCGAGCGACCATCGCATCGCCCAACAGCCAAGGCCCAGCCACCGTGCCACCCTGCGGTTGCCACAGAACCGGCCCCGGCCTCCTCCGCAATCACGCCACCGAGCGGCCCCCACTGCCCATCGCCAGCCCCTTTGCGCTTGGCCCTGGTCACGTGGGTGATCCCCAGCCTGCGCTGAGCCCCCTAGGCACCATATGACCTGTGGATAGGTTTTTTTAAGCCCCCAGGGGCTATAATTTTTTTTGAGGGCCTTTTTAATCACTCTTTGGTTTTTTTCTCATATCTGGAGCAAACGAAGGTTTTTTTTGACAAACAAGATATTGTCGGAAAGATCTTTCTGAGATGGAGACTTTGGTGAAGGTTTGGATTTTTCTACTTCATTGTCTCTTTTTCAATCAAATTCCTTGCTTCTTTTATGCACTCTTGGGCCTCTAGAATGTGCATACACACTCCATTTTTTGCTCACGAATAGGCGTTGGAAAGCTCTTAATGAGATCTCTTCAGATCTAAGTTTATTTTTTTGAGAAATATGATCAGGTATTTTCCCATTCAATATGAAGCATTTCTTGTACTTTATCTCCTTCTAGCTTTTTAGTTTGTACTAGGGTTTGGTATTTCTCTTTGTGAGGGGTGTTTTTTCTTATTTTTTGTAATTTATCTCATAAAAACTAGAACACTCAAAAACACAAAATACAAATCCTTATGTATCTTTTGTCTAGTTCTAAAAGATAACTAATAATTAAATAGTCATAGCAATGCAACAATGGTAGATTCAACATCAGTTGAGCTTCTCACTCTACATAATTTCCATTTGTGGAAATCTCGTATGACTCATCTTCTCAGGTCACAAGGGTTATGGTCTTGTTTGGACACCATTCAACCAATATTGACTCATCCTTATGAGATCATGTAGCATATGAACAAGATGGATGAGGCCATGGGTGTGGTTTCTCTGCATGTTTTAGATAGTATACTCTTTCATCTTTATGGTTGTGATACACCTCTTGATATGTGGGAGAATTTTCAGACTCTCTTTGGCATAATCAATGAGTTCAGGGCACTTTAGATTTAGGCAGAATTGACAGCTTTGGGTCCTGAGTCATTTCCTTCTATTCAAGATTTATTAATGAAAATCAAATCTATCAGGTCTATCTTATAGGGTTTTGAAAAGAATAAGAAATATTTAGAGTGCATTTACCTGATTATTTCTAATCTTTATGGTCCCTTTCAGATATTTTCTTCTACCTTCCATTCTACCATGGATGCTTTGGGTCTACAGTTTACCATTCCTACATTTGATGTGTTTTGTGACTGTATGACTCGTGAGGAGGTTAATCTATCTCAGCTTGATTTTCTCACAGGCTCAAAGAACCAAGCATTGGTTTCCCAAATATCTAAGGAGAAACAAAAGCCAAAACCAAAGCCAAAGAAAGATTCAACAGGCAGTAAGAGTTCCTCCAAGCCACCTCCTAAGTATGATTCAAAACCACATTCCCATCCCAAGCCAAGGAAACCTTTAAAGTCTAGTGAGTCTTCCTCCAAGACTACAAAGTACACAAGTGATCCTTGCAGTTTCTGTGGCAAGGAAGGACATCCAGTTTCCAGGTGTTGGAAATGGTTAGAGGCTTTAGAGGGAGCCATACAACAACATCATATCACCTCACCTCATCCACCTTCCTCTTCCACTGGGAAAGGACATACTCTTTATGCACAATATTTGTCTTCTGGATCTACATAGATTATTGATTCAGGTGCTTCTCACCACATGTCACACTTTCAGAAGCTAGTCATGGCACTTGCACCCAGTCATAATTCATATATTGTTGTTAGTGACTTATCTCAACTTGCAATTACAGGTTCTGGTACTATCTCATTGTCAGGTGGTTGTCTTTAGGATGCACTTCTTGTTCCTGACCTTTTGAAAAACCTCCTCTTTGTTTATCAGGTATTTCATTCTGGCTCTAGGAAGACAGTTGAGTTCTCACCACATGATGTGGTTATTCGAGACCTCCATGATCCTTATATGATTGTGGCTACTAGAAGTGTTGATCCTCAGTCTCGCTTATACAGGTTTGATGGCTTTGATATTTTAGATGGTTCTAGGTGTCTCTCTTATGGCACATGTAGATACCGCGAGCAAACTTTGCATTAGAATTTTGTCCTTGTCAATTACAGATACTTATAGCAGATGAGTACACATTCACTTGTGAGTGGGCTTCCTCTAATTTCTTGTATTGATGGTGTATGTCAAGGTTTTTCTCTTGGAAAACATCATAGGGATCCTGTTCCTATAGGTCGAGCCACTCGTGCTAAGGAACCCTTGGATTTGGTACACAGTGATCTGATGTCATTTCTGAATCCTTCATTTTCAGGGTCCCACTATTTTCTCACTTTCATTACTGACTTCTCCAGGCGTACTTAGGTGTATTTTATGAAGTACAAGTCTAATGTCTTTGATACCTTTCGTGTCTTCAAGACATTTGTGGAGAAGCAATCTAATCTTTCTATTAGGAGGATATGCACCATCAATGGGGGAGTATGTGAATCAGGCTTTCGGGGATTTTTGAACTAAGCATGGTTTACAACATCCATTGATAGTTCCACACACCCCTCAGCATAATGGTATTGTTGAGAGAATAATAGAACATTATGGAAGATGACCAATTGTATGTTTTAGTCTCATGATATGCAACCTTCTTTTTGGGCTGAGGCAGTCAATTGTGCCAACTATATTCAGAATCGGATGCCTCATAAGGCATTATGACATATGAATCCTAAGGAGGCTTGGTCTCAGATCAAGCTTGATGTTTCCACATTCTAAGTTTTTTGTAGTGAGGGTTGGGCATTTATTCTAAATTCTCAAAGGAAATCCATGGAGAGGAAGATTCGACCACTCATATTTGTTGGCTAATGTGAGGATGCCAAGGCGTACAGGTTGTTTGATTATAATTTCCTAAGAGGTCTTGTTTTGATGAGATGTCCAGTTTTATGAGCACTATCCTCTAATGGATTCTTCATCACCAACTTTCTCCCCCACTATCTACTCCTCTATATTCATCTCTTGAGGATACTTTTTCTCTTGATGATGATCCGCCATCTCCACCACCACCAGTTAATCCAATTATGCCCCAGTGGGCCCATTTTATAGTTGATGCAACATGTTCTTTCGTAGGTGATCCTACAGATAAATGTTGTACTCAAGCTCAGACATATGGTTCTATCCTTCTTATTCATTCCATTTTGGATGACCCTCAAAAGTTTCTAGAGGTGAAAAGTCACATAGAGTGGGATAGGACTATGGTTGAGGAGTATTATACTTTGTTGAAAAATCATACTTGGGATTTGTGTTATCTTCCGAAAGGGAGAAATTTTGTTTGGTATTGGTGGTTGTACCATACCAAGTATGTTTCAGATGGTTCTATGGATAAGTATAAGGCTCATCTTTTTCCAAAGGTGTTTTCTCAGGTGCAGAGTATTGATTACTCTGAGACCTTTGCTCATGTTGCCAAGATGAATTCTATTTGTTGTGTACTTTCCCTTGTAGCTTCACATAGATGGACAATGCTTCAGATGGATGTGAAGAGTGCCTTCTTACATGGGGACCTCCAGGAGGAGATCTATATGGAGCAGCCCCAGGGTTTTGTGCAGGACTCTTCCTTAGTTTGCAGGCTTAAACATTCATTATATGGTCTCAAATAAACCCCTCGGGCTTGGTATGAGAAGATGGTCTCTTTCTTTCTTTCTTCACACTTTATACATTATCATTCCAACCACATAGTGTATCTTCAGCATCGGGGGTTTACATTTCCATACTTGTGCTTTATGTTGATGATATTTTCATCACAAGTAGCTCATCCTCCATGATTTAGGATATACAATGAGCATTGATGGAGCATTTTGAGATGACCGATATTGGTCTTATGCATTATTTTTTAGGCCTGTATCATATTAAAATGGAAGCACTTCCATGTTAATAAAGTTTATCTCTCCTTAGGGAGTGTTTTTAACCATCATCATATTGTCCCCTCATTTCTGCATCCTCTCCTACTTCTCTGCATGTTTAGGACCCTCATTGGGCCTCTTCGGGCACCATCCATCCCATCTCACATATTTTCCAGGGGTTCTGACTCCTTGGGTCAAGGTTGACCTCGACCTTGACCTAGGTCAAGGATGACCTTGACTTTGACCTGGGTCCCCCTTTCTAGTTTGAAAGTTTGTCGGCTGTCGAAGGTCAGTAAAAGTTCATTTCCCGCTTTCAGGTCGGCTGTTTTGGGTTCTGAAGTGACAATTATTAAATTATATTTAATATAGATCCTCTTCTAGGGGTATAGGTCTAATTGGAATTTAATTATCCTATGTAGGCCTCTCTAGAAGATTGTGCCCTAGTTTCATATATAAGGAAGTTTTCTCCTCTCATTTTCTTTGTCTCTCTAAGCAAGAAGAAGCCAAGCTAAGACTCACTTAGTGCCTAATCCTCATTATGCAAAAATTTCAAGCATCCATTGTTCTACATTTTTTCAAGATTTCAAAGTGTTCAATTCTTCCTCTCAAGCATTCAAGTTCTCCATTGAAGATCAAGGATTCAAGCATTCAAGCCTTTGAAGGGATTTGGTTCAAGCATTCAAGATTCATCATTCAAGCCCTAGATCTATCCATCATGGTGGTGTGATCTTCCTTCAAGATCCTTTGTGCATCCTCAAGATTCATCCATTCTCTCTTCAAGGTGGATTCCAAGCATACAATCATGGAGGTTTGTGGTTTCTAATATTGAGCCCAATATTTCATATTTACATACTTGTTTACATTCAAAATATAATTACATATCTATTGATTATCATAGCTTCATTATTAGATTTATTTCTACTACTTGCTAGCATTACTTATTTCAATTATTGATTTCAAGGTTAATTCTTAAATTGGGCTTTGACTAAGGAAAACCCCTCCCCCCAACAAACAAATCCATTTTTCTTGCAGATACATGTTCGGAACAGTGGATTAGAGTGCAGATTTGGATACCCTTTTTGGAAAACTATTGGGATCTAGAAATAGATTTTTTGTCAAAGACTTTTGAGTTTGATTCTGCACTAGGTTAGAATCATAAATTCTAGGTCAATGGTGACATTGACTTGAGGGCCAAAATCAGAACTGTGTCAGATTGGAAAAATATTTCTTGGTTTTGTTCGTCTCTGCATTTCTGTTCTAGATCCGGTTGCAAATTTTCCCGAAACTCAATGTAGACCCTGTTGGTTCCTTTTCTTACTGATATAAAAATACCCTCTGAGGGTTCACTCTATTTATCCCTAACACTGATTCAGCATAGAATAGAATAACAGAAACAAGGTTTTGAAACCTTCTGCACTTTGAGCTCCACAAACTCGGGCGGGAA
>MU224281.1:4434628-4447177 GCA_018584345.1 Thuja plicata
ACTCATATTCTGTCCAATCGCTCACTCGCTCTCCTTTTATTTCTGCTTTTATCCAACGCGCGAGTGAGCGATGCAATAGTTTTTTGCTCAGTCGCGGATTCGCGAGCTCAGAGACTTTAATTCATTTCAGACTGCGAGTGCGCGATTTCTCAATTTTTCACCTTAGTCGCCCAGTCGCGAGCTATGTTTCTTTCTTCTCTTCTGCTTGGCGACTGAGCGATGACCTTCTCCTTTAGCTCGTCGCACGCTCGCAGGCTCCAAAATTTCATTTCATTTCATATCGCGAGTGCGCGAATGCTTCACTTTTTCCCTTGTCGCTCACTCGCGAGCTCTTTTCTGATCATCTGCATTGAATAGCGAGTGCGCGACATCATCTATTTTATTACTCGTCGCCCACTCACAGGCATACTGAAACTTGACTCAAACAGCTCGCAACTGCGCGATTAACCTTTTCATTAACAGCTCGTCGCCTACTCGCACAACTTAAAAACCTTATGATAAAACCGATGCGACTGAGCGACTAAAGATGAAATATGACTTCAAAAAGGGATTGACTCATTTTGAGCGGTAAAACCAAGATTTTGAAAATAAGAAAGCCCGGGAAAATGATAAGACCAAGGGATTCAAAAAAAATTTGATACAGTGCTAACAGACCCCAGAAAAAAGAATTCTTCAGATCTGTAACATTTCAAGGTTATTACTTTTCTCCTATTCATTTTAATTAAATTTCTTAATCTTTCTAGATCTATCACACATTCTTTTCTATAAAACGGAATTTAAGATCTTCTTCTTTATTCTTATTTTCAATCGATTGATTCATCTATGCATTGATCCTTCCTTTGGGGTTAATTAATTTGGATCCTTCCTTTGTGTATCTAAGGATAAAATGAACATCTTATTTATCCCTCACATTTTCATACCCTACATTTTAGATTTTACAGGGCCTACAGATTATTCAGTCTTCAGATAGGATTTCACTCTTTCAGAAGAAGTATGCTCTTGATATACTTCACAGATTTGACATTCTTTCTTGCAAGCCTGCGCTTACATCATTTGAGTTAGGTTTTGTTTTGTCTTCCAATTTTTCTACACCTTTAGTGGACTCCACTTTGTACAAAAATTTAATTGGTAGTTTTTTTCCTTGGCACACATCCGTCCTGATCTTTCCTTTACGGTTGGAATTGTCTCTAGGTTCTCCCATGATCCTCATGAGAGTCATTGGAAAGATGCCAAATGTATTTTTTGGTATCTTCAAGGCACTAAAAATTATGGAATTCACTAGACATCAGGTTCCCCACACATCATTGGCTTCACTGACTCGGATTGGGTTGGTGATGCTAACGATCGGAAATCTACTTTTTGCTTCTTCTTTTTGCCTCGGTTCGGTTCCTATCACATGGTCTTGAAAGAAGCAGTCAACTACTACATTATCATCTACAGAGGTCGAGTACCAATTAGAAGTGTTAGCCAATCATGAGATTTTGTGGCTTCTTCAGTCAATGACTGAGTTTGGATTTCCTCCTGATAGTCCCACTTTTCTTTGGTGTGACAATCAAAGTGCCATACACATTTCTCACAACCCATTAGAGCATCACCATACCAAACACATTGAGATCCACATGCACTTCATTAGATAGTTGATTGAGGATAGTGCTCTCATCTTGGAGTACATACCTATAGAGGAGCAGGTTGCAAACATCTTCACTAAACCGTAGGCAATCTCCGCTTTCTTCAATTGTATGTTATGCTACACGTGAAGGAAGTTGTCCTTGGGAGGTATTATAGAGGAGAGGCCTTCCTTCATGTTTTTTTAGCATGCTTTTCCATCTCTTTTTGGAGTTTAGTTTTTCCCATGTGGTTTTCTCTATTTCTTCACTTTAAAGAGATTTGGTTGTGATTGGGTACTTGATCAGACCATGTTGCCAGGACCCATTTCCTACTTTTAGTAGTTGTTTCTAGTTTTTAGCTACTCCCTAAGTTTATCTTAAGTGGGGTGTTAGAGTAATAATATATTTGACTTATTAATTAAATTATTTTGATTTAACTATTAAGTCACTTATTATCTCTAGTTTACTTAAGATGAACTTTAGGCATGTAATAATTAATTCTTTTATTAATTATTATCATGCGACCTGGGTTTTCTCCCTTTTATGGTTTTGATCACCTTTATGAGGTTTGATCTCATTGTATTTTATTATTCCCTCTCTGAATGAATATTTCATCATTCAGATCATTCTTTTTTGTGTCTCCATTCTTTGCTTTTGTGACAGGTTTTTGCTACAGTGGATCTTGGTGATAGAATTTTATGGATTCTAATAAAGATGATTGTGGGATCACAGTCTATACTAGAGAAGGCAATATCAAAACAAAAGAGTACCAGTCTACATAAAAGAGATAAAGTAGATAAATATGATTCTTCTATTGATTCTGATCAATCCAAGAAGAAGATAAGGACCGAGGGAGCTACAACAATAAGAGTGGTTAAGGAAAAGCATATGAGTATTAGTACGAATGAAAATCATGTTGATAAGATTTTGTATAAGATTGTTAAACATGGTATTTTGGTTGAATTGAAAAAGTACTATCAGTTATTTGATGGGGATGAGAGAAGTAGACTAGAGCAAGCAGTGATTACTCATTTGAACAAATTTAGCAAGACATTGGTTGAGATAAAGGATCAAATAACAGATCATTTGTATGCTAAATTGGAAGAGAGAAGAATAATTTCTCTAGAGGAATACAAAATGATAAGAGAAGAATATATATCTAAGATATTTCCTGTGATTAGAAATGATGAAATGAAAAATCTACTTGAAGAAGCAAAGAAGAGACTGCTTACAAAGAAAATAATTAACATGTTAATTCATGGAAAGTCAGATGAGATTATTGCTAAGACCGATGAAATTATCAGTAAAATGCTTATAGAGGTTGGTCTTTATGTACTAAAAAGGAAAGATCCAAGGACTAAGAGGACAGAGGAAAAAAATTTCATTGATGAACAATATGTTTCAACAGTCAAGGAACCAAACATATTCATTGTTGGTGTACCTGTTACTCTTGATGTGCAGGAAGCTAAAGATCCAAAAGGAGAGGAAAAAGAAAAATATCCATTTAAAGATCTATCTAATGTGATGAGAGAAGATGAAATTAGAGACATTATAATAGGAAGAGGATACACTACAAATAATCTTGTTGAGGTTGAGACTGGAAAGGAGATTGATGAACATATTAGTGATGTTCATGATCTTGATGCAATGGATATGAGTAAAAAGGAGCAGGAAATATAATCAAAAGTTCATATTAAAGATGAGTTGAAGAAGCTTGAGGAGAAGATAGATCATTTAAAAAAAGATATTAGGACATTAGTCGATAAGGCAAATATAATGTTGGCAACAGATTCTTTTGAATTATCTGATCTGCATGGACCTATTGACTAGGAGAGCATGAAAGAAGAGGAACTCATGAAAATTTCAGCAGTAGCCCGTGAAAAGGCTAAGTAAAATGCATTGAATAAGAGTGAGAAAGGTTTCATATTAATTTCTAAGGCAGTTGATATGATTGGGAAGATTGTGTCAAATATTCAGGTAAATAAAGGTACCCCTATTTTTAATCAGCTAGATGACCTTCTGAATAACCTTGATACAATGTTTGAATCTTTTGAGAAGGAAACAAAGGATAAGGTACAAAAGGATTTCATTTCTAAAATATTTTCATCATTTATGTTCACTTATTACAAAATATAATATATCATTAGATACTGGAATAAAACATTTGAAGGGAGCTATTCAGGAAGGAAGTAATATTATGAGAATGTGAATCAAGTAATTTTCAAATATTGCTAACATTAATAAGATCTTGAGGGAAAGAGAGGCATTACGAGTAGACAAATAAAAGAAATTTGATCCTACAAAGGGATTTTATTATGATCATATGAAGAAAGTAGTGAAAATTAATGATAAAATCAGATGTTTAGAAGAAGAGGAAGATGATATTAGGAAGGTTTTATGACTTGAAGAGTCTTATAAGTCCTAAGTTAGACATTCTACAGAGAATTATTGAGGAAGTAGAGAAGACAAGTATAGAATCATCCACACCTTATATTGTTCATGTTGAGGAATCAAATTATGTAATTTGTGGGAAGATTCAGATCTTGGATAGATTGAGGAAGACATGAAATGCACATCTGGCAACCTTGAAGGATGATATCTCATATATATTCAATTTTTGTAAGTATGCGGATAGTATAGGAGTTTTGGAAGATAAGTTATGTATTTTTGGCCCCTCCTTTTCCATTGATGTCGAAGGGGGAGAGATATAGTTAAAAAATCATGTACACCTAAGAGAGGAGAGATATATATCTTAGGGGGAGTACAGTTTTTGGGAGAGTTGTTGAGACTTGGTATTTTGATTGGACACTTAGTCATTTTCACTAAGTATTTTCATCAATGAAAAAGGGGAAGATTGTTGGAAAGAGACATCTAATAATTGATTATATATTGTCATTGATGGAAACTATACACTTTACTCTTGGTCACCCATAAGATATTTTCTCTATCGATTGTTTGGTGATGAAAAACAATAAAGTATGAAGAACAATATTGGATACAGGTTCAAAGATTGAGTCGGTATAGATAGAGGTTAATGTATTAGATCATGTGAAGGTAAAGATGGTAAGTGGACATCATGATATGTTTAATCCAATGATTTCATGTTTTTGTGATGCAGTATGATGGAGATATGATACTTTGTGTATCCGGCAGATAGATAAATATCTTATTCTGAGTTAGTAGTACATTGGATCGATCATCGATATTATCAAATCAATTATTCAATTAGTTTGATGGTGATGATTGATGGAGCCAACAGTATACTATCATATTTATCTCTAAGAGAGGTTAGAATGGATATTTAACCATTATATGATCTTTACTTTTTATGTTACCTGTTGGAGCCAACTGAGTTAATATTTGGGGTTTTTTATTAAGAATATAAGATCGAGTTTTAGATGCGATGAAAGTTTGACATCATATGAAACATTAATGATGTGATATTTATGAAAAGATTGATAGATTAGATAATCAGATAGTCATATTCATAAGAGCTTCATTGAAACTGTATTGGCATAGTTAATATTGTTTGTCAATTCAATTTTGGGACAGTATGTCCTATCCATAATCTCATTGTAATTAATCGATGAACCCAAATGAGGGTTAGATTGCTATTTTGTATTGAGTTTTTAGATCTAGTATATAAGCCAAAATGCATGTCCATTCATTCTTATATGTATTATTACCTTTAATAGGTTACTTATTACTCCAGTAGTGAGATATTTGTGGGCATCATCCCCACTGGAGTTTTTCCCTTAACAGGGTTTTCCTCAAAAACAAATCATGGTGTTATGATTTTATTTGTCTTCATCTTATTCTTCTTACTTTTAGTTATTTTTGGTTTCAATTTTTTTATTGGATTAAGAATGTTAAAAACACAATTGCACTAATTCACCCCCCTCTCAGTGCTTCCTAAGTTTAACAAAATTGTGCGAGTAAAATCTTACCTAGCCAACTCACACTCTACCACTTGTTATTTACATGAGAAAGATCTATCCTATGAAGAACTAGGATTTTCCATTTTTCATTACCTGAAATAGCTCTTATTATCCACTTAGTAGAAAGACAGTGCCCTTGAGTTCTGGGATCCAACAAACCTAGCCTCGCTCTAAACTTTGGATGTATGCAATAGAGACAAGATGAAGACCTAGAACCCACTTTACCATCCCAATTTGTACATATAAATAATGGAATGATCTTATTAAGGTAATCATAGCCTTTTTGGAGGGTATCCAATAATAAGAATAATAAACATGATAGGCTAAAAAGATCCAATTTATCACTTGAATTTTACAAGCCAATGAAAGATATATATTCCCCCAATTAAAAATTTTGTTTTTCATCTTTGTGAGAAACCATTTCCAGATATCATGGAGAGAAACACAAAAACAAAAAGGAATGCTAAGGTAACATGTAATGTTCTTGCGTTTGATTTAATTCTATTATTGTGGAATCCAATGTGGCATTTGATCTTGTTGGACCATTAAGAACCCAATTTTATGATGGGTTAGCTTAGATCAAGCAACAAACCAATACGAGTCCAATACCTCCCAAAAATTCTTAATTTGTGATTCTAAATTTTGAATAATAGAAAATTGTCATCAGAAAATGTGAACTTATAACCATTGAATTGTTAGGAATATAGATACCCTTGATTAAAGCCCAATTGGTTGTATTTTTATAGAAGATAACCAATGTCGTCAATTGTTTAAGACAAATAAAATGAGACAATGGGCAACCTTGCCTAATAGATCTTTAAAGAGGAAAATGTTTAGTCAATAAGTGATTGATCCTCAATTGGGAATTAGCATCATTAAATAACATCTGGACATGCTTATATATTTTGGGACATAATCCTAACCATTGCAACATTTTTATAATGAAGTTCCATCACATTCTATCATATGCTAAATGACAAAATCTAGTTTAACTAGAAGTGCATTCTGACTTGATTAAACAGCCTAATCACTAGTTTCCCAAGCCAACAATAGATTATCCAAAATGAATCTTCCACCAAGAAACCCTATTTTTTTGGGTCTACCTATCATTTTAGTTATTGGTTTAATTCTATTAGCTATGGATTTAGCAATAATTTTATAATATGTGTTGAGTAATGTGATTGGTTGCCAACTAGAAATATAGTTTGGACTTTTTCCTTTTGGAAGAAACTTGAATAGTCCTTTATTTATAGCTAGACCCAATGAATATTCTTTCAATTCTTCCAGATAATAATAATAAAAATCTTCCTTAATATGGTGCCATAAAATTTGATAACACTCAATTGAAAAACCATCAAATCAAGGAGTTTTTTTGGATCCATACAACATATTATAAATCTTAAATAGATCAATCACGGTCAATGAAACGGCTATAATTATGATCTATCTTCCTTGGTATGATGTCCTCTAAAATTAATTGCACATCTTGCTAATGTTGATCTTCTCTAAAAAGCTTCTCATAAAAGACCTGAAACTATTTTATTATTTCTTCTTGATATTGTTTAAAATGACCATCCTCACCATATATTAGCCTAATAATCTCCTTATTATGTTTTTATTTTAAGAATTGAAAATAATATTTGGACCCTTTATTACCCTCTTTAAGCTAGAGTAATATAGCCTAAATTTTAGCACCTTGCCTTCTATAATGAACCAATTTACACAATTGAGTTTTAGTCAAGGCTAAGGTAGATTGAATAGAAATATTTTCTAGATTAACATTGTGCATTTTCCTATGCAGCTCAGTTTTACCCTACAGATATTTTTCCTTCCTTATTCGCTGCAATGCTAATCTTTTACCAAAGGAGTACAGAAATTTGACATTTGGAAATAGCAGTCTTCCACCATTCCCTATAAGACTCCCCTTACTCTTGTTTGGGAAAAGAATTCAAAAGACCAACCACAACCTCAAAACAAGAATGGATTCTCAAATGTGGAGTATTAAGTTTGAAAGGCAGTTTCTTGTCTACCATCTTAGAGTCTTTCTTATTAATAATACAAAAGATATGAAAATGATCTTCAAGACTGTAGTAGAATAATATACCCTAACATATTGTTCAGAGGATTCTTGGTCAACATTAAGGTTATGAGAAATGTAAAACCTTTCTAATCGGATAATTTTTCTCTCAACTCTAATTCTACATCCAAGTGAACCATTTGTTTTTATGGCTTGAAAATCTCTTACTTACAGGATCTGTAACCCCCACTAAATTTGCAACAAATAAACCAAATATCAAACTCATTATTGCTTAGTTTTTTATGGGTGGGACAACTGCAATTATAATGGTGTTCAATCATATTTAAATGACCTTCAATGATCTAATCAGCATGAGGTAGATTCCTAGACATCTATTCCCATAACTCACATCTATCTTTAGCAATATTTTGGGCATAGACAGAGAAAAAACCAATAGGTTGGCCATAGACAAAAGTAAAGACCCACACACAGGTATGAGAAGGATCTGCCCCTTTATCAATGAAAAACCTATTGATCCATGAGGCTATCCCAATAACAACACCATCCCTTCCCTCACTATTTAGTGTATGAAAAAAAGTAGCATCTTTCCATACATGAACAATGAGGAAATGATATGAGGACCATTAAGCTTAACTTCTTGCAAGAAAAAAAACGCCAGGTTTCCATTTGACAACAAATCTCTTAACCTCAAATTTACGTTGGGGGATTGATAACCATAAAAAATCCACGATAAGATTTTGAAATTATTTTTTGCACAAAATTAGAAGAATCTTCCTCTTGAGGAAATACATCAAAGCGATTAGCGAGCACAATCAAACTTTAAGGAATAACCTACTCATTTATATTACGATTGGGAGACGTAGATATTTTTCTCTTAGATTGCATTACATCTCCTTGCTTCCCCATAGGAGATGGAGATCTATGCCTTTTAGGAAAACTTGAAAGAGTAGGATCTTTAGTTCTTATATTATGCCTAGTAGGAGAATATGAATGGCCTTGAGGTGAAACTCTCTTTTGGACATTAGATGACCTTGGTGGTTCTTTCCTTTTCTTAACCATCCTCCACATATCATTCAGCATAACATCCTTATAAGAAGGGGATTTAACCATGTCATTTTATCATAAGCACCATTGATTTTCTGATTCAACTGTGGAACTGTGTTGGGCCTTATAAAAGGTTGAAAGGATTGTGGTTTTTGATGTAGAGAGAGATCTTGATGCCTGAGATTAACTATATCTACTTTTCCTAATAGGGCATTCTCTTATTCGATTTCCATCTTGTCTATAGTAAAAACATGCATTAGGATTATTTAGATACACTATAGGCTGGAGAAACTCAAACCCTAGACCAACTAAGTTAATATTCTCAAGCAATGAAAATTTAGTTCCATTTCAACACAATCCCTTGGGTGCACCCGCGGGTTGGAGAAATTATCGGTATTATTTTTTCTCCAAATGACACCTCGAGGTTGTGAGACAATATCTTTTATAAAGGATCTAAAGGCTAAATTTAGACATGGCAATTCAATCTACATAGTATATCTAGATTTGGAGGGACCCTCAAAATGAAAATCCAAAGACGATAAAAGATTTTCCCACAGATTACCCAAGTTTTGTATTGCAAGATTACCTAAGCATGATTTTTAGATTTAAATGTGCATGAAATATACACCTTTCCTAGCCCTATCATAGCTTCAATTTCACACCCTTTACTCTCCCAGTTTAATCTAGCTCATTTATAAAATTCAATTTCAGATGGAATGCCCTTTAAAAAGAATAAAATAATAGATCTATGTTGGCACTCTACTATTCAATCTACAACATCATCGGGAAGAAAATACTCTAAATTTTTACCTTCATTTGTGTGTTCCTCTTGTGCCTTGTCTTCTCTTGCATGAATCTTCCCTTCTTTGTGAGAAAGTTTTGTAGGTCCTTATTGGTTCATTGTGCTATGGAAACTCTTCTTTTCCACCATCGAATCATTCATTATTTGATCAAAATTTGTATCTTCTCCTCTGTTTGGTGAAAGGTCTTCATCATTTTGTGCTTTGCCCAAGTTTCCTTACATAACCTTTCTTGACTATGTATTTATCCTCAGTACTTCCTTGTTTATTTCCCCTTCCTAGAGCACATTTAACATTCCACCCAAGGATAAGTGGTTGCCGCAACCCGGAGTCACAACACCGTGAGGATTTTATAGAATGATATAAGAATTGTTTCCTTCTGAGCCAAATCTTCTTTGGTGAATTTTCTCTTCTCTATTCTCTCTACCGTTTGCATAGCTAGGGTTTCATACGCTAACTAAAAGCTGAATATATGTTCTTATAAAAAATTTAGCATAGCAAAATTTGATTTAATGATAAGAATGTCTTATTAATGCGTTATTATCTAATTCTTAATACTCATAAATTATTTATGAAAATATGGGCTTGCTTTTATTTTGTAGTTAACATAAGTAAAAGACGTTCGAAGGTTAGAAAAGTCTAATTGGTGTGATAGTCACACATAAAATTATGGGTCTACTTTCATCTCATGGTTGATACGGTTACAACAAATCAAAATGTTTATATGATCAAAGTCTAGTTGGTGAGATGATTATGTTTATAAAAACTATCATAATGGAATTTTTATAATATTATCATAAGAAAAGTCATTTAATAAGAATATTATACTTTTCAAACTTTATGAATAATATAAAGAATTGAAAATATGCTTTCTAAAGATTATTTAGATGTCAAATTTAAGGAATAAACTCATTGTTCTTTCTTTGGCTAAAGACTAATGAAAATGATTAGTAGTGAACTAGTCTTGGAAACGGTTTCTCTATATTTTTAGTAAGGTTTTTATTTAAATGTACAAGATATTTTTTGTTTTAACTGCTTTGTTATTTGTAGTAATAACCCAAGTTTATTATTACATAGAGATAAATTAGTAAGTAAGATATCTTTTAGTGTTCATGTGTTGTCATATTGTTGTTTTTTAATCTTTATTTCTTATATTTGACTATTGTGGGTTACTTATAATTTTTAAAAAAGATTGAAAGTTAGAAAAGACTAGTTGAGGAGATGGTCATGCTTATATAGAATTATGGGCCTACTTTAATCTCATAGTTGATGTGGTTACAACATATTAAATAATTTATATAGTCAAAGTCTAGTTTGTGAGATGCTTATGTCTATAAAGATTATTATAATTAATTTTTTATGGGATATAAGTTGGAATAGGGTAAAATTCCTAGACAAATTTTACAAGATATGTAAAGTGTGTATTTAAAGTTTATGAAAAGATAAAATGAAGGAAATTCACAATCCATATAAGAAAATTCACCTCTTAAGATATTATATTTTAGAAATTTTAAAGATACTAAAATGAATTGAAAATATGCTTTCGAATGAGTAGTTGGGTGTCACGTTTAATGAATAAACTCATTATTCTCTCTTTGGTTTAATACAAATGAAAATGGCTAGTAGTGACACTGGTATTGGTAAAGAATTTTTCTATATTTATAGTAATGTTTTTTGTATAAATACTCTGTTATTTCTTAAGTAATCGAGATAAATTAGTAAGCAAGGAATCTTTTAGTGTTTATATGTTGTCATCTTGTTACCTTTCACATTTTCATTTCTAATATTTGACTATTGTAGATTTGTCATGTATTTAATGAATTTTCCTTAATCTAAATATAAGATATCTTTAAAAAATTATAACATCAGTTTCTTTCTACATCAAGTTCAAGCAAAAAAAATATTTCTTTTTCATGAAATCATACTTGTTATGCAATCAAAAATTACATGGTCATAAAACCGTATATTATTACATGATAATAATAATAAAAATTAGTTAAAATTAAATAAAATATTGAATGTTTATTTTTTGTAATAAAATATGTATCAATTAAATTAAAATAATTTTAATATTTAAGTTACTTTCTTTGTATATAATTAATGTCCAACAACCGTATCAATATCATATGTGAAGTTGATGTCATGGATGATGAAATTATTTATCAGCATTAGTTAAATCTGTTAGTGTTGTTGGAAATGAACCAAAAATTAAGAGCTTCTTAAATAAATATCTCAAATAATTAGACGATATACATATTTTCTTTTCTTGTTACTTTTTTAATATAGGGAAAATATTTGATATAATGGTAAGAATGTCCTATTCAGTGTGTTATTATCTAATCTTTAATCCTCATAAATTATTTATGAAAAATGGGTTTCTTTTCATTGTGTAGTTGATATAATTAAAAGATGTTGAAAGTTTAGCAAAATTATAGTTCATAAGATGTTAATGCTTATATAGAATTATGGGCCTACTTTTATTTCATGGTTGAAATGGTTACAACAAATTGAAAGGTTTATAGCGGCAAAGACTAATTGGTGAGATGCTTGTGTTTATAAATATTATAATAGTTGAATTTTAGATCACATAATTGGAATGGGTTGAAATTCTTAGGAAACTTTGATAAGATATGTAAATTGTGCATTTAATCTTCATCAAAATAGAAAATGAATTAATTATATAATTTTTATAAGGAAATTCATCTACTAAGAGCATTATACTTTTGAAGTTTTAAGCAAAGTAAAAAGAATTGAAAATATCCTTACTAAAGAGTAATTAAATGTAGCACTTAAGAAATAAAGTCGTATATCTTTCTGTAATATATAAAAATGATGGAGGGACTTGAATTGTTTTGTTTATTAAGAATTGATTATGTTACTAAAATGTAAGATACGAAAATGGGTGATTTGTTGATTTGATTATGATTATTGATTGGGATGTGATTGATATGTAAATTGTTCTTTAAGTTGCCTAGAATGTATTGAATTCCTTAAGCCTAATTGAATTGTATTGATTAAGTATTAAAATTGTGATTAAGGAGAAGATAAGATATTCCCTTTATCCTTAAATGCACAAATGGGAGATCCAAGTTGATCAACCCCAAGGAAGGGCTAATGCACAA
>MU224281.1:4474205-4506858 GCA_018584345.1 Thuja plicata
CTTTTCTATTTCAATTGTGAGCATTAAAGACGACTCACCATGTAATGCTCTGCTATGAACCATAATTTGATGTCGAGTTTCTTTGGTAAGAGCCAATTTTCATTATGCTTTGGTAAATATTGATGCCCCTTTTGATGGCTTACACTATGGTGAAACTAACAAATTCAATACATCTACAATCATAGTATTCCATTTGATAACATGTGTTGAAGCAGGCTGTAAAATAGTTCATATGCCATGTTTGTGCCTCCACATTTGCACTCATATCTATCGCAGATTTTCCAATTTGTAATATCTGACACAAATCCCTCTATTGTTTATGCTTTGACCGATGCCCATACCCATCTCCATACATCCATCGATCTACACAAATATTTCTCCCCTCAAACTATGCCTTGACGGAGCCCATGACCTATTCAAAAGCTCCCATATTTTTGCTTTCATCTCTGCCACATCACTTCCATTTTACATCTGATGCTTAATGGATGTCCATTTGCTATGCTAAAATTCTCGTATCATAACGTATAGAGGAGAAGAAATATGTACACAAAGGGCTAAAAACATGTCCACACAACCATCATAAGCGTGATTGGCATCTAATAAAACTTAGGGCATCCATGAACCACAAGTAGATAGATTATTGGCAACAGTTTGTGGAATTTAGCTTTACCCCTACAAATGCATTAGATTCAAACTTCCTAAGCCTTTCAACAGATACGTTTTGCACACATCCTGCGACATGGCAAACCATGAGACCGTATTTTTTGAGGGATTTTTTCAAGTAGCTTCCAGATTGGTACACGCGGGGAGGCGAATGGAAAGGGTCATGGAATTTGGCCTTGCAAACCTGCGGCTTCAAAATGCCTTTTCACCAAATACATTTCGTGCATATCCTGTAGTCGTGCAAAACCACAAAACCAAATTTCATTGAGGGACTGTCCAAACCCTGCGTACATATCTACCAGAGGATTTCCAATCAAAACATTTGAAAGAGGCCTTCACACATTTGTCCATCATTTAAAAGCTTCCATCATGCAAAGAGGGAGAGAAAACGTTGACAATGTTGTAACTTTATCCTTGCACCTCCAATCTGCATTTGATAAAATAATTTCTACAAACTGCTCATGCTTGTAGAGATTTCATACTCGTTACAAGGCTTAGATTCCAGTAGGTGCAGATGATTAGAGCAATAATGTCAATCCACCATGGACGCCGCCGACATGACTTTGCTACTATCTAGTCATGCGGTTAACGATGCCATTGAGAAAACTGTGCAAAGTTTGCAGAAAGAATCAAAATCAATCTACCTACAACGACAATTTAATTTGCGTATAAATAAAGATTTGATTTGGTCGCAGGAGATCTGATTCTATCTGCATAAGATTTGATTTGATGATTTTCTGTTGGTTGTATTTATATTCTGCTAACTCGAAAAAATGGCAGATAACTGAAAACTAGCAGGCAGTTTCCCAAGTGGATTTGCAGCGACGAACAGGTTTTGTGTGAGATCTCCACTTATAATAGCCTCTCCGCTAATAATACAGTTGTCCTTCACCCGTGACAGTATGGAGACTTAACATGTATGAGGAGTTGAAATTGCAGCTAATGATGTGATCTGATTTGATGTTGACAGCCGTAAACCATTTTCTAAAAACCATAAACTTTGGTCTCTAAACCATTTTTCAGCAGTGGTTTGGTGGCGTGAGTCAAATTCCGGTTGCAAGCAACCCCAGAAGGAAAGCCTATCGGCTAATAACCATTGGTTGATATGTATTTCTTGCCTACTGCTTCAATTGTTACTTTCAAATGGAAAAATTTTGATATCATGGCGCCACTTCTCCTTCTCAACTAACATCACCATTTCTGACATGGTAGTCTAGCGCCACTTCCTTTAAATCTCATTTTTTATCCAATGGAATTAATTTTGAAATAAGATTAATGTTACTCCCTTACATTCATACTAAAATTTCTCATGAAATTCTTTAATCCCAAAACTTTTCAACTTTCTATTTGATTCATTTGATGTCATGAACTAGAGAGTGAGAAATTTTGACATGTATCTTTCTGACACCTTGTTCAGCCACTCCCATGTTATACAATTTGTCTACTATAACGTTGTCTTCTCTATAAATATGGTTGAAAGTGGTATTATCAAAAAAATTAACTCCAAAGCTTGTGAAAGAAGAGATTTTAATCTCCAATTAGTAGACTGTCTGGATCTGAGAGCATTGATGACTAAGGTAGAGTCTCCTTCAATTTTTGCCCTTTTGAATCTTAATTCCTTGCATAATATCAAACCTTCAATCAACGCCTTCAACTCTGCAACATTATTAGTATCTACTTCCAATGGTTTGGCCAATTCTATTATGATATCTCCTTTGTCTGAATGAATGACACATTTGGCTACTGATACACCTAGATTTCCTCTTGATGCTCCATCAAAATTCAACTTCACTCAATCCTGATTAGGTGGATTCCATCTGCAATCTAATCTATTGTCATTGTTTTTGTCTCCAAGTTTGCCAAAAAAATTAGGTGTTTTTAATCCAAACCAACTTATTTCCATCAAATCATCCCACATTGTGTCTTTTATTTTTGTTGCTAGCATTTTTAGATCTAGAATTGACACTCTACTATATTTGCTTCTGGTTTATTGACCCATTGATCTCGTGCTAACTTATTGCCTTGAAAATATATGATTTCTTTCTTTCCAAAGTTCCCAAATCAGTAAACATGAAGTTATTATCCACAAACTTGCAAATAAGTTGTTGGAATATAATTTTGGCCACCCTTTGAACAATGACATAATATCTTTCGGCAAAGTTGAATACCACCCTAATATGGGACATAACTAATTCCATCCTTTTAATGAAAAGGGGCAATGGACTATCATATGACCTATAGATTCTTCCTCATTTTTACATAAAGCACACCAAGAGGGACCTTGAAAGCCTAATTTTCTAAACCATTCAACTATTTAAATCTTCCCTTGTAGAGTTGTCCATGCAAAGATTCCTTCTTTAGGTAGACATAATTTGTTCCAACATAAATGAATAGGAACGTTAGTTCTTTGCATACCATTTTTCTCTACCAAGGATTTGTACATGTCTTTGGCATTATAGTCTCTTGATTTAGAACCATTCCAAATTATAGTATCCTCCTCTTCTCTTAAGACAAGCAAACTATTTCCAAAATTCTCTTCAATCGCTCCAAATCATCTTGTGGCAAGTTCAATTCTTCCCAAGATTTTCAGCTCCATTTCTTGGGATTATTTTGATCTTTATTACGTAATCATTAACTATTAGTAATAACTGAGAGGGGTGGTGAATCAGTGGCCTCAATAATTTATCCTTCAAACTTTAACCACTAATCAATAAACCTCAGATTATTATGTCCCTACAAGATGCATGTCATGAAATACTTATAATGATTAACTATCTTTTGGTGTTCTCTGTCAATCCTTATTCTTTCTTGATTACCGATAAGCAGTATAACTATTTATCAAAACTCAGTAAATAAGCAGAGTATACTGATCAATCCAATGTTAACTATGTCAGATACAAAACAATAAAGAAATGAATCATACACACAACACATAAATTTTTAACGTGGAAACCCTGTTAAGGGAAAAACCACTGGGACCGGTACCCCAAATTTTCACTCTTCTGAAGTGAGCCATGTTAGGAGCCAATCTTGTTAAAGGTTACAAACACACGGTTAAGTGCAACCTTGTTAGAGGATTTTATACATAGAGGTTGTCACTTAGTATCGGGCATCTATTGCTACCATCCTTGAATCAGCCTCCTTAGACTGCCAATAAGTATCGAGCAAGTCCAATGCTACTTTCATGAATCAACCTTTTTGGCACTCCTTGGGATGTACCTCAATATATAGAAGACTGTTAAGTCCTGCTCGGTTAAGAGACTTGATGCTTCAATGGTTAAACTGAAACATTATGACCTGTTTCTAATGCAACTTTGAATTACAGATTTTCAGATCTATTTAAGTACATTACCTCTCTGATCAATGTATCAATTCAATTCTTTTTTCTCCACACTTTTTGCTCTGTGATGTTGTGCTTCACCATTTGTCGGTGTTTACAGAATTTGTTAGCTCTCCTTCAACTTGATTGATCAGGACTGTATGAAGTTATTCTTCATCAGTTTCTCTTCAGCATCCTCTTTCTATTCACTCCCCTTAATCCCATTCGTAAATGAATTAATCTTGTCTCTTATATAGACATGATATTTATTGTTTCTTGATTCTTGGCGTGAAAAACAATCCAACCAATTAGATTTAAAGCATAACTCCTAATTTGTCTCATAATTATCTTCTTGCCAACTGTACAAATCATCTTTAAATCAATCACTTAACTCTAGTCGAATAAAACAAAGAAAACAACCAGTTAAGTCTCTTTAACTCTTGCCAGTTAGATATTTTGTCATTTTCTGAACTCTCTATTCTGTCGGTCACCTCTGTAGTTAGTTGTTGGTGACAACTGACAGTTCCGTCGGTGAGACTCCAGTTAGCTTCGTGATCTCCGTCTGTCCAGCATCATTGGAATTTTACTCATCGGGCAAGCTTCTGACTTTGCTTGTCGGGAATCCTGTAGTTTTTGCTTCATCGGGCAACACTATACTTTAGCTCGTTGGGTATCACTGTGACTATCTTTCTTTGCTCTGACCATCAGTGTGCACTTCGTCGATGTTGTTTGTCACTAAGTGAATACTTAACTTTTATGCATTGCTGAAAGCATAACCTTTGTTCCATTGATTCTCTGAAGTCTTTGGCATTATGTACATGATCGTACAAATGAAATCAAGTTGACATCAATGACAATACAAACCATTAACTGATTTAATGCCTTGCATTATCTTCAACTTAACATTGTCAAACATCTAATCAGTTACATGTCATCAATCTCTCCCTTTGGCGTTGATGGCAACATACTATATTATCACACTATACTATTTCTAATACAATATGAAATACAACAGTTGAGATTCATCAAGTACGAATCTTTTTGTTCTCATAACCAATAAAAATGTCTGACCATCGGTAAGCTCTGTTTTAGCTTAGATTTGATTCTTGCAGCTTTCTATCTTCTGATTGTTGTGTCATCTCCTTGTGTCAATTTCTCTCCCTTGATTATTCTTTCTCTTGTGATGTCTTTTTCTATTGTCAACAACTCTCCCTTTGTATAATCTTTCCATACAATTTGCTCTCCCTAAAAATATGATCTCCCCCTGTTGGAGTTTATGTGATAATGGATAATATTTCTCCCTTTTCTGAAGAATGTGATAATATGGATAATTTATCTCCCTTTGACACCAATGTCAAACAAATACTTTACAAATATTTGACATCTATGTCAAACAATCATTTCTTTTCATCCATAATGTATTCCTTGAATTTCCCTTACCCATCAGCAATACAACAATATGCTCTAGTGCTCGGTTTTGATATATATATGTCTGTATATAGATATAGCTTTGAAGTTCATCTCTTTTCTTGCATCAACATTAATGATTTTCTAATAATATAAGCTGATGCAGCCTTCAGTCATTTTACTGACTGGTAGACAAGGGTTTGACCCCTAGTATCTTTCTCAAGTACTCAAATGTATCCTTGGGCAGTGGCTTGGTGAAGATATCAGCTAATTGTTCTTTGGATTGCACATACTCAAGTAGCACTTCCTTTGCTTGAACTTGTTCTCTCAAATAATGATACTTGATGACAATGTGTTTAGTCTTGGAATGCATGACTAGATTCTTGAAAATGTTTATTGCACTGGTGTTATCACAATAGATAATCACTAGTTCTAAGATCTTCATATGCATATCTTTTAGTAAATATTTTATCCGTGCAATATTTGAGCAATTTGCAGCAGCAACAGCATACTCTGCTTTTGCAGTAGACTGAGAGATGCATCCTTGCTTCTTGCTAATCCATGTGACAAGTCTGTCACCCATAAAGAATGCTCCTCCAGTTGTGCTCTTCTGGTCATCAAGATTTCCAGCCCAATCAGTGTCAGTAAACACCTTAAATTCAAATTTGTCTTATCTTCTATACCATAAGCCATAATCCTCAGTAATCTTCAGATATCTTAGAATTATTTTCACAGCAGTCATATGTGATTCCCTGGGGTTAGAAAAAAATCTAGCAACAATTCCTACTGCATTTGCAATATCTAGTCTAGTGTGTACAACATACATGAGTTTTCCAATCATTGATCTGTACAAAGTGTGATTTACCTCTGTTGTCTTGTCTTCCTTTGTCAACTTACATCTAGTAGCCATCGGTGTTCCAACTGGTTTGGAATCTTTCATCTTGAATATTTTTAGGACCTCTTTAATGTATTTGGACTGTGTAATGAAAATACCTTCACTTTGTTGAATGATCTATAGACCAAGAAAGAACTTGATCTCTTCAAACATAGACATCTCAAACTCTTTTCTCATCTCATTTGAAAATGATTTGCATAGCATATCATTGCCTCCAAATATGATGTCATCAATAAATATTTCAGCAATCAAAGTGTTAGCATCAGTATCTTCATTTAAATAAAGATTATTGTTTTCACTAGTCCTTACAAATCTAATACTTATAAGATAGGAATGAAGTCATTCATACCAGCTCTAGGAGCTTTTTTCAATCCATACAAGGCTTTGTGAAGTCTACATACCATGTTTATCTTGTCTGGATCGACAAACCCTTCTAGTTTCTCAATGTATACCTCTTCTTAAAGTATTCCATTCAGGAATGCAGACTTGACATCCATTTGATATACCTTGAATCTTTTGAATGCAGCATAAGAAAGTAATATTCTTACTCCTATCCTAGCAATGGGTGCAAAGGTCTCTTCATAGTCTATACCTTCCTCTTGTCCATACCCCTTGCATACTAGTCTTGCTTTGTTTCTTGTGACTTCTCCATTCTCATTCAGCTTATTTTTGAATATCCATTTTGTACCGATAACATTCTTGTCATCTGGTCTTGGCACAAGTGACCATGTCTTGTTCTTCTCGATCTGCTCAATCTCATCATTCATAGCACTTATCCATTCTTCATTATAAAGTGCAGCATTGACAGATTTTGGCTCAAACTCACAAATTAAACAATTTGAGTTTAAAGACTTACTTCTTGTTCTTATGCCAGCTTTCATATCTCCTATGATATGGATCTCTGGATGGTTCCTTCTTACATATCTTACAAGTACAGGTTCAACTCTTTGTGTATCAGCTTGATCATCATTTTGATCTTTATTCTATTCTCCATCACCTTGCACATTATTTTGATCATTATCTTGATCATCGGTAATTGCAGCCTGACCATCGGTTGCAACATTCTGTTGTTCTGGAATTAAGCATTGTTGCTCGAGCAGAGTGTTGAGTTCTTCACAGTATACAAACTTGTTGCAGTCCTCTGGTTCTTTTGTGTTTTCCAGCATTCTTTTCTGCAAATTTATCTATCTTTACATTTGTACTTTCAACAATTTTGTTAGAAGCCTTGATAAGACATTTATAAGCTTTACTCTTGGGAATACCCTAGAAAGATACCTTCATCACTTTTGGCGTCAAGCTTTCCATTTCTATCATCATTTAAGATATAACATTGACTACCAAAGATTTTGAAGTAACTTACATTGGGTGTTTTACCATACCATAGCTCATAAGGTGTCTTCTTTGTGTCCTTCAATTGTACTCTGTTCAGTGTGTAGACATCAGTACTGGCAGCTTCCCTCCAGAAGATTTGGGTGATCCCTTTCTCTATCATCAGTGTTCTTGCTCAATCAACTATTGATCTGTTCCTTCTCTCAGCAATCCCATTTTGTTGTGGTGTTCTTGGTGCAAAAACCTGTCTTTTATACCATGCTCATTACGGCAATTAGTGAATTCATCTGATATAAATTCTCCTCCTCTATCTGATCTCAAACATTTCAGATCCTTACCACTTTGTTTCTCTACCATAGCCTTATACCATTTAAACATCTTGAATGCTTCAGATTTATCTTTTAGAAACGTAATTGTCATCATTCTAGAGTAATCATCAACAAAGAGAATAAAATATATATATATATATATATCTCCATAATAACTCTGTCCTCATTGGTCCACATAGATCAGTATGGACTAATTCTAGAATATCATCAGATGTATGGGTTTTACTTTTGAAACTAGACTGTCATTTTACCTTTTTGACAATTCTTGCACATGATGTTGTCGGGCTTTGTCATCGTCGGTAAACCTCTTACATTTCTCCTTCTGCTTATTTTCATCATGTTGTCAAAATTCACATGACACAATCTTTTGTGCCACAACCATATGTCTTCATTTCTAGTCATTAAGTAAGTGGTGTTAGTATCATTCAGATAGAATAAGTCACCTTTTGTCTATTCACTAGTACCAATCAATCTTCCTGATTCATTGAAGATCTTTGCCTTCTTGTTCTCAAATGCTACTTTGTGACCTGAATTATTCAGCTGAGAAACACTCAACAGATTATAACTCAATCATTTTACCCAATAAGCATTTTCACATCTAATCAAGTTGTTTAACATTATAGTTCATTTACCTTCAACTGGACAAGGTGTATCATTACCCATTCTTACTGTACCGCGATTATAATACTCAAAAGTGTTAAAATTTTCTATCACTGGTCATGTGGTGAGTGCAGCCACTATCTATAATCCAGATGTCATTCTTGCTAACCTTAGATATAAGTGCAGTTTCTACATACCTTTCATCTTCATCTGAATCATCCTTTACAGCCACAAATACCATCTCGATGTCTTCATCAGGTTCGGTGTCAGTATCTTCATCTTTGCAAGCAGCTAGGTAGCTGGCTTTCTTGCCTTTGTCCTTGTAGTCTTGGGTATCTCTTTTTCTGATTGTCGGTAACCTCTGTAATCTTTGTTATCACCTTTGTCAGTTTTCTTCTCAAAAGATCTGTCATTACTTCTGTCATCTTTTCTTTGTTAGGACATCTTGCAACAAAGTTTCCAATCTATTTACAATTAAAGCATACAAGTGGTAACTTGCCTTTGTATTTACCTTTGCCTCTCTGCATTCTTCTAGCCATAAGTGCTTCTATTTCATCTAGATCTTCTTCTTCACCTTTCATTATCTCTTCTAGATGTGTGTCTATGACTTGATTTGTTTATTCTCATAGAAGACTTAAACAGACTCTAAGTTTGGTAAGACACTATTATCAAAGTTATTCATCTCAAATTAAATCAGTCTACCAATTAAACTATCAAGAGTAATTGTATTGTTTGTTACTATTCTCATTTCTTGAATGGCAGAAACTCTAATAGCATAAACAGGTAGTAAGGTTCTAAAGATTTTACTTACCACTGTCTCCTCTTCAAGTGTACCTTCAACTCCTCGTATAGCATTGACTACTTTTATTCTTGTGTTGTACTGTGTGATGTTTTCTCCTTTCATTCTGAGATCATCAAATTTTCCTCCTTTCTGCCTTGGCTCTCAGAACATTTGTATCACCTCCTTGTACAAGCTCAAGTTTGTCCCACATCTTCTTTGCAATTTTGCAATCCTTGACATCTTCAAATTTAGCATCAGAGAGTGAGGAAGAAAGCTCTATGACCATGCAATTGTGTTCATGCTTCTCTCTCAATTGATCTAATGTTAATGATCCTATGGAAAACACATATTCAGTATCTAGAAATTGAGTAACATCATTACCAATACCTGATAAGTGAAGTCTTATCTTGCTTTGTCATGAAGCAAAGTTGTCTTTGTTCAACTTGGACACATCTCGTCTGTTCATCTTGTGATTTTGACTTAGGTCTTGAAACCTTCCTTTCTAAGCACACAAGCTCTGATACCAATTGTTAGTAATAACTGAGAAAGGGGGTGAATCAGTGGCCTCAATAATTTATCCTTCAAACTTTAACCACTAATCAATAAACCTCATATTATTATGTCCCTACAAGATGCATGTCATGAAATACTTATAATGATTAATTGTCTATCAATGTTCTCTGTCGATCCTTATTCTTTCTTGATTACCGATAAGCAGTATAACTATTTACCAAAACTCAGTAAATAAGCAGAGTATACCGATCAATCCAGTGTTAACTATGTCAGATACAAAACAATAAAAAAATGAATCATACACACATAACACATAAATTTTTAACGTGAAAACCCTGTTAAGGGAAAAACCATTGGGACCGGTACCCCAAATTTTCACTCTTCTGAAGTGAGCCATGTTAAGAGCCAACCCTGTTAAAGGTTACAAACACAGGTTAAGTGCGACCTTGTTAGAGGATTTTATACATAGAGGTTGTCACTTAGTATCGGGCATCTATTGCTACCATCCTTGAATCAGCCTCCTTCTTAGACTGTCAATAAGTATCGAGCAAGTCCAATGCTACTTTCATGAATCAACATTTTTGGCACTCCTTGGGATGTGCCTCAATTTATAGAAGACTGTTAAGTCCTACTCAGTTAAGAGACTTGATGCTTCAATGGTTAAACTGAAACATTATGACATTTTCTAATGCAACTTTGAATTGCAGATTTTCAGATCTATTTAAGTACATTACCTCTCTGATCAATGTATCAATTCAATTCTTTTTGCTCCACACTTTCTGCTCTGTGATGTTGTGCTTCACCATTCGTCGGTGTCTGCAGAATTCCTTAACTCTCCTTCAGCTTGATTGATCAGGACTGTATGAAGTTATTCTTCATCAGTTTCTCTTCACCATCCTCTTTCTATTCACTCCCCTTAATCCCATTTGTAAATGAATTAAGTTTGTCTCTTATATAGACATGATATTTATTGTTTCTTGATTCTTGATTCTTGGCGTGAAAAACAATCCAGTCAATTAGATTTAAAGCATAACTCCTGATTTGTCTCATAATTATCTTCTTTCCAATTGTACAAATCATCTTTAAATCAATCACTTAACTCTGGTCGAATAAAATAAAAAAAACAACCAATTAAGTCTATCTTTAGCTCTTGCCAGCTAGATATTTTGTCATTTTTTGAACTCTCTATTCTGTCAGTCACCTCTGTAGTTAGTTGTCGGTGACAACTGACAGTTCCGTCGGTGAGACTCCAGTTAGCTTCATGATCTCCGTCCGTCGGGCATCATTGAAATTTTACTCGTCGAGCAACCTTCTGACTTTGCTCGTCAGGCATCCTGTGGTTTTTGCTTCGCCGGGCAACACTATACTTTAGCTCGTCGGGTATCACTGTGACCGTCTTTCTTTACTTTGACCGTCGGTGTTGTTTGTCACTAAATGAATACTTGAATTTTATACATTGCTAAAAGCATAACCTTTGTTCCATTGACTCTCTGAAGTCTTTAGCATTATGTACATGACCGTACAGATGATATCAAGTTGACATCAATGACGATTCAAACCATTAACTGGTTTAATGTCTTGCATTATCTTCAACTTAACATTGTCAAACATCTAATTAGTTACATGTCATCATTAACATGTTGTCCTCAAGAATTCTTACATGTCTTTGATTTTGCTTCTATCCATTAAATTCTCAATTGTCAAGTAAACCCCTCGAATCCTCCCAAAAAAGAAACTATCTCCCACTAGCAACATCCCACGAGATCTTATTCGTAATGACCTTTCTATGAGATAAAATGAAATTCCAAATGTGTGATCCCCTGGAAAAGTGATCCAGTCTGAAGAAATCTAAATTATATCTTTGAAAAATATTTGGCTCTAATAATTTTGACCCATTTTAAATTAAGTTTCTTAAAAAGTTTCTAGAATAGCTTAAGCTCCTAACGCTCTATTTTGTCAAAGTTGATTTAGATTCCATGCTATCAACATATATTTCTTTTTGGTATTAGTCCCCTACCAAAAGAAGGATCTCATTTTCTTAATCAACTTTCCATATGCTCCTGCTAATAAAAAGAGGCATGACATTAGATATATTGGTATGGTTGATAGTGTTGTTTTTAACATTGTTGTTCTTCATGTACATGATAACCAGCTTGAATTCCATGCATCCAATTTCATGTCCATTTTTTCCCCCACTCCATCCCAGATCTTTGAATATCTCAAGGATTTATCCAAAGGTATTCCCAAATAAGAACATGGGGAAAACCTTAGTGTTTGAGATATTCCTTTGAGTGTTGGCCTTCACAAAGAAAAAGAGGACATTTGCTTTATGCTTTGTCCTAAAGCCCTTGAATAAATATTCAAAATTCTTTTAACCACCCTAGCTTCCTCTTTATCACCCTTACCAAATAATAAGGTATCATCCACAAATTGTTAATGTACTACTAGAAAGATTGAGGATGTTATTCTAATACCTTGAATTTGCCCAGAAGTCTGAGCATTTTGCAAAGATTTGTCTAAAGCTTCTGCCATGATTATAAATAAGAAAGGGGATAGAGGATCCCCTATCGAATGCCTCTTGAACATTCAAAAAAATCTTGCAGAAAACCATTGATGAGCGTTGAGAATTTTGGGCTTGAGATGCAATAGAAGATAAGATTTGCACACACTCTATCAAAGCCAAATGCTTCCATACACTTACATAGAAATCTCCAGTCAACTTTATCATAAGACTTCTTAATATCCAATTTGATAATCATGCTCAGTTCCTTTGTTTTTTGAACTGAATGGATAGCCTCCACTATAATTACCCCATCAAAGATTGATCTATCCGACACAAAACCTATTTGTTCTTCAGATATAATAAGTTGCAGGAAGTTCGTAAACCTAATTGTTAGGATCTTTGCAAATATCTTATACATTGTGTCAAAAATCTACCTCCATTCCTGGCCTCTTCTAATGCTTCTGTCAAATCCATCCCCAAAATATACCAACATTTGTGGAACAAAAAAGTTGTAGGGAATCCATTTGGTCTCGGAGCTTTATCTGAATAAAGTAGAAAAAAAAAAGCTTTCTTTACTTCTATTTCTATCCTGGAATTCAAATATTAATTCTGGGTTGTTGTAATGATTCTTGGAATTCCTTCCAACATCCATCTCTAAGCTTCAAAATCTGAACCTACTTCATAATTTAAAATATCTTCAAAGAATTGTACTGCTTTCGCACGAATTTCTAAAGGGTCATATGTTATCACATTAATCCCCAATTCCAATTTTTGAATTCTATTGATACTCCTCTTGTAACTAGTGCTATTATGGAAGAATTTTGTGTTTCTATCTCCTTCTAGCCAAACCTCTCTTGATTTATATCTCCAAAAGATTTATTCTCTTGCTAAGATCTTTTCATACTCTTCTCCTTTATCCAGATATACTTATTGGTATCCATACCATTTTGAATCACCTCCTCATTCAATTCCTTAATATTATTCTCAATAGTTGTCTATGTTGTAAAAATATTTTTGAAATGTTCCCTATTCCATATAAGTTTTTCTTAATCAGCTTTAGTTTATTTACGAAACAAAACAATTTTGATCCTTCAAATTCTCTCTATGGCCACCATTTTTCAATAGGTGTTACGAAATCTTTGTGTTGCATCCACATATTTTCAAACTTTAAAGGACAGCATATTCATCTCTCAAAATCTCTAGCATGGTACAAAAATGGTCTAATCCAAGATTGGAATAATATAAGATTTTAAATTGAATGGGAATTGTGCTAGATCACCTTTAAAGAAAAATCTATCCAATTTTTCTGCTATCTGACTAAAACCCTCCCTTCGATTGTTCCATGTAAAGGCTCCATTTTCTATTTCCATTTCTAACAAATTATTTTGAGTGACCCAATTCTAAAATCAACCTGCATTTGCATCTCTTTTTGTTTACCCCCTCTTTTTTTGAAAGATGGATGATTGCATTAAAGTCTCCCCCAGTAACTACTATCTCATCCTTGAAGTTTTGTAGAAATAGAGTTAGAAATAGGACCATACACATTTACAATGATGAATTTGACGTTGTTGGTATAACTAGACACTATACCTCCCATCCAGTTCTGCTTCTCTCCTATCTTAATAAAGTTGAATCTGCTTGGATTCCAAATAGTTGTTATCCCCCGAATTACCTACACCTCCACTACTTCTCCCCCATATTCCAATTTTATTTCTGAAATTTTGCCATTGGTAGGATTGTAGCTTCGTCTCCTGGAACAAGTAAAAGTCTGCTCTAACAGAGAAGATATAGTGTTTTATTATACGTTGTTTGTTAGGGGCGTTCATGCCCCTAACATTCCACGATATTAGTTTCATTTCACCCTAGGCAAGAACTTCCCCTTCCCTACATTTCTTAACTCGTCTAATTATCCCTAGCAACACTTTCTCTAATCCTCCTTTACTTTTATTACTGCTCCCTTAGAACTGGAATTGTTCCCGTTCCACCTGTTATCATCTACTCTTATCTTAACCTATCTTCCAGTTGATATAGATTGTGAACCATTGAAGAAAAAATTTCAGACTTTATATGGAGGGATCCTCCCTTGAATCCACGCATTTTATAAGCTATATCTATGGGCTTCCAAATAGAAGGGAGAATTGTTCCAGCCTTATTATCATTTTTCAGAAGAATTGGTCCGACATCATCTATTCCCTCCTTTCGGGGGATCCGTTGGTTCCCTCTGTTTATGTAATCTCCAAAACAAAATCCAAAGAATCCATCAACTAAATATTTTTGACCATTCTTCTGAGAGTGATGACCTGTTTAAAGTCCAACTCTGATTTTCCTGTAAGGATAAATCTTGTATCTCCTTATCTCCCGTGAATTGACCCCAACTAAGGGATTTTATGAAGTCAGATTCCCATAAACCTGATTTTTGAAAGCTCTCTTTCCCCAAAACCAGTCTCTGAGTCTACTAACAGAAACCAATGGAGTCAGTTTCTTTTTTTTCATATTTGAATCCAAACTTTTGAGTTAAAGATGATCTTTATAGAGCGCGGAAAGGTTTTAGTTATGTCAAGAATAATGCATATTCTAGTAGCCGAAAAGGAGCTCCCAACATCAGAATGTTCATAGGAAATTTCCCAGCTTGTTGCCTACAAATTCCAATATATCTGTCCTATTTTCTGCTGGCAGGTTTTTGAGACCAACCCAAAAGGGGATAAATCTTATGTTTAGCTTATGTCGAGAAATTGGGTATCCACACTTGCATATGTAAGCCACATCCTTTGCAAAAACACCTTTATTTTTAAAAACCCTATCTCTATCTTCTTTGGAGACAAAAATAATTGTGAATATCCCACTATACTTGTAAAAAAGAGAAGTTAACTTTTCTACTCTCAATCAGTTATTTTGAATCCAAATTAACAGCTCAGAAAATGATATTAGAATCCCCAAACCTACAGATTAGCTCCTTCTGGGTTAAGTTTTTTAATTCTTGATTCAAGACTTTACTCTGGCTTTGAAATGCTTAACTGAGGTTGCCCTGCAGGCTGGGGTTGCTCCACATTTGAAGAATCCATTTGTTTGTAATGCTGAACGTTTTGTCGACCCGTCTCTAGTCTCCTTTAGCCTCAAATCCCCTTGTTGCATATCTTGTAATGACGAATTTGCATTATACTCCAAATCCTGCTCCTCATTTTGTGCTCTACCTCTCCTATAGCTTAGAATTTCCTTTCTCTGACTGTAATGTTTCTCCCATTGTCCAGTCTGCAACCCTTCTCCAGTTGGAAGGGAGCTCTACTCCATAAAATTCAAAAAATCAAGCAAAATCAAAACTAGATATTTTCATTTTACTGAGAATTCAAAATTGTAGGATTTTTGTTTACCAACTGCCTATTGACCTTTTCACTGGTCAATTGCTTGCTCGTCAAATCATGAATCCAGTATTATATGTGTATGTTTCAATGACACTTTTGCCTTCTTGGACACTACTATGCATTGCTCATTCTTTTCGATTCTATCCTCCGTCGACCATTTTTTAAAGTGAAATAGAGATGCTAACCAGATTTAATCTTTAATTACGATTGTCTAGTTTCTCATAGAAGGAACTTAAATATTTCTAAATTTAAAAATAATAATATTTCTATATTTAATAAAATATACATATTCTAGATTGTCTAATAAATCAAACTCATTATTAAACAAATTAAATGTGTATAAAAAAAGAGAATAGATCAAAAACAAAAAAAATACCATTTGCATACTTATATTTATTATTAAATATTAGAATTATATTTATTATTTAATATTTGCTTTGAAATGAAAGGAAAGGTCCTTTTATAGTCCACTATACCAGCCATATGTTTACTCCTTGGGAGAAGCATAAGGAGACTTACCTCATACTCCTTGCGGGAAGTCCTTTGACGAATAAATGTTATCAAATTTAAAATAAAAATATAATTTTTAATAACACACTCGGCCAACCTTTTTTTTTCAGTGTCAGCAGATCTCAACTCAGCACCATTACACACACCTTTCAAGCATTTGCCTATCAATGTAACAATCAATTGTACATCACATAACATTGACACAATTCACAAACAACAAATGCAGTGCTCCATCTCCTTCATACATAACACATTGCCACAATTCACAAACAACAAATGCAGTGCTCCATCTCCTTCAAACATATGTGGGTCCTACCCATAATGTTTAAATTCTTCGCTCCTCAATCCTACCGCCTAGAGAAATATAATCACTACAAAGTAGTGCTCCATCTCCTTCATGCATGCATATTACTACTAATATTAAAATTCTATAAGTTTCAACATGCAAGTACAACTTCCAATCGTGTTAAAGTAACATACAAAGAGCATCAAGGGTTCAGCTTATAAGAATGATTAAAAAAAATCTTGCTAAATGAATGTACATCTTTCGCATAACAAATCTCATTTTTTCGATGGATGATTCCACTTCTATTTGGCTACATTTCTTCTCCAACAGTTTTATTCAACAAATCTGTGTGGGCACATGCTGCAATTACAAATAAATGTTTTCAAACCACTTGGTTTGATGTCGCCGTTTCTATCGCCAATGGTCATTCGATAAACACTTCTATTAAGCAACTTATTCCTCATTTTAGCTGGCACAACACTATTCTCATGTCATCTCTTGTGGGTGGACTTAAGTTCTAATGTTGGATTAAGCCACGTAACCATATTTAGCTTGATTTACAAATTTAATCATTTTTTTGTCACTGAGCGTATAAAAATTTAATCATTATTAACCACTGGGAGTGTTATTTCGCAGCGAACCACTATGCCTAACAAAATAATTTTCAAAGCATTACAACCATACGTGATTTTGCAGCAGACATCTACACCTAACGGGACAATCCCCCAAGCAATATAACTCAACAGCTGAAAACCTAACATTCAAGTAAGAGTCGAGGCCTGTGATGCAAGGATAGATGCTGGTGCAATACAACATATCATACTCACGAAAGATTTACCAACCAAAGCAATCGACTATTCCAGCACTTCAGAAATTTAGAGGGTAATAATACAACCAAAAAAATCAACTGGCCTAGCACTACGCAATTTCAAGAGTATCACTTTATAAATATAAAAAGAACTTCCATATAAATTGCATAATTTAGAAAGAGAGTTGATTTGGCTGTATAAAAATTGACAGGCCACATATATCTCTATTGACGGGGACAGCAGGCGACGGGGGGACGGCAAAGGGGACAGCTATATAAATATAGGGAAATTTGTATATATACATTACATTCATATGAAAGCATGGATAAAGCATGCAATTTAAATATCATACTCATAGAACCTTAACATACAACATTTCAATATTCAAACTCAATACTCAATATGCATTCATAATTTGGAATTCATTGTCAATATGCATGTAATATTAAAATAAAAACACAAAAAAATTGAAATACACCCAAGAACATAATTCGGAGTTCATTGTCAATAACAACAAGAACAATAACCCACCTTCCAAATTGAAGCACACTACTATCATTTAAGTTTGATATAAATTATCAGTATATACATTATAGGCATAGCATCACACTTGCTTTGAAAGATAATCTTTTGCACATTAGTGCTAGTCCATGAAATAACATTCTTATGAAATACTAAGATGAAAAACCTTGCAAACTGTGTTGGAGTTGATTGTTACAGGTTTGAAATCGACTCCAGACAGGGCTGCTACAGATAGTGGATCAAGTATATGTCTCCCAATGCTCTTCTCACTCTAGACCACATTCTCCATGTCCAATCATGATATAGGTCTGTTACAACAAGATGACACCTTGATGCAACCTCCACTTTTCACCAAAACTCTACAAAGGACCCAAACCAGCTCAAAACCAACCTAGCACTGATGTATTGTCACAAAATGACATAGAGATGCATGTTACAGGTCTTTAATGCACTTTTCATACTTTCCCAAAACCTTGCAAATAGTCTGTCATATGTGTAGCATGACTGTAGCAACATTCTTAATGTAATGTTGTCAAAATACAAATCAGAGGACCCCAAATAGTAGGGAATTAACTACCAAGTAATAATAAATATAATAGGTCAAACTTGGAAGGAGGTGCCCACTTCAAAATTAAGAAAAGAAAAAGTTATATAAAAGAAAAATGTGTTTTTAAAGTGCTGATGCAGCCCATCCTAATGGGGACCTCTAAGACATACCGAAGGCGTCCCCAGCCGTCCCGGGGGACTTCCAGCCATCCTCCCCAATTTTGGGTGATGTCCCCAAGTTTCTGGGACATCCCCTGGCAATTATTTGAAAATTGAGGGTGGGTTGGGGACACCCCTAGCTGTCCCCCCGTCCTGGAAACAGGGATTTTTGGCTAGTGACGCGTCCTGGGTAACACTGGAAAAACTAATCACGTACAACAATTAAGCACTGGAAACTCGTTTCAAAAAACAAACTTTTGATTCAACATAATATAACAGATAAAACCTTCTAAGGAAATACAAACAGCAGCTTTGCAAAATAGCCACATTACAACCTCAAGTACAAAACCTTTCTATATCAAACACAAATATTGGAAGATTTTGTTAAACGAATGTTAAAGTTCAAGTTAAATAGTTCAAATCTTGGGAAAACAAAAGATGGAGCTTGCGTCCAAGAAAAAGCAGTTTGGCAAACCAACTTACAACACTTAGGCAAATAAAATAATTTTTTGTTAACAAACATGAACATAGGCGGGAGGATCCAACTGTATGAAAGCTCTTTAATTTCTAATAGATGACATATAGATGACAACATAGGAGATCTGATTTCTCAATTGTCTGATTTTTACTTTTATATTCAAGACAACAAATAATCGACACGCAAAATCTCAAAATTTCACATCTCGGGAGTTCATAGCTAAGTTCTTGATGTCATATAATTCCAAACTTTAGTCCTAATATTAATTCAAATGTTTCAACTTGTTAGACAACAACACAACTCTAATATATTACGTCTAAAATTAGTTATTTCTCCAACACAGCAATGTTCCCGTTAGAATGGTCAATCTCTGCCCTTGTATTCTAACACAAGATAAGAAGAGCTTGTATGTATAACTCAGATGTGAGAAACCTTTAAGGTAAACAAAAATGTAAGACGCTTTTGTTATCAGATAGGCATTTTTCGAAGCTTTTATTTACAGAAATGGCCATGAGGAATCTGTTAACAAAGTTTGTGGAGCTAGTTTTATGAACTTCAAATAGGTTACATAAGAATATCGAACGAACAATATAATTCATACAAGTCACTTCTATGAATTTCAACAGGAAAAAGAGACGTTACAAATCAGAGTAATGTCACAACCAAATCTTAATGAATTGTCAGTTCTATGAGCAAGGTTTTATGATAAATTAAGTCGGTTAAACTCAAAACCAAGTCTTTAACAAGTCTGTCAGTTTTACAAGGCTTTCAAATACATTAACAGAAGAATATTTTAAAAATATCAATTTTCAATTAGATCATTCTATGACAGTAACTTTAAAAATATATATAAAATAACATTGATGAACAAGCAAAATAATTCAAATAACATCCCGATATGATCAAAACTAAGGTTAAGTCAAATAAATATGAACAAGCTTTTAGGCTTCCTGATAGGATTGACGAACGAGCAAAATATTTCAAATAACATTCTGATAGAATCAAACTAAGGTTATGTCAAAAAAAATGAACAAGCTTTTAGACTTTTTGATAGGATTTTAGGCTTCCCAAAATGCATGCTCCTAGTACATGTGCAACAGTTGTACATACGGAAAATGCATGCAGGTAGAGAGATTAGTAAGTAAGGAGAAAGAGAGAGAAGAAACAATATCTGGTTCATATCGAAAACCATATCTTAACAGGAATTATCAATTTTACAAGCAAAAATTGAAGATACATTAAGCAAGAACAGAAGATTTTTCCAATACCAAATTTCAATTGGATCATTCTGTGAATCACAGTACCCAATATTTAATGCATTGCCCAAGAAAAAAACATACAACAATAACTATGAAGTATGAATAGATGTCCTATGGGAACGCTCCATTATCCAAAATTATACCAACCCAACTGCGACACGAATTTAATGCATTCAGGTAGATGGATGCTTTGAAAATAAATTTCTGAATAAGCAAAAGAAAAAATCCTGTCCTTGTATTCAGGATTTACAATAGGTTGGAGGGAATCTGAAGCAACCTATGTATGCACTGAGAGTTGATGCTGCAAGATGCTAAAAATACTTCAAGATCCCAAATCATAGAATAGAGATAAATGTGTCAGAGACTCAGAATGACATCTTCATATCCTACCATATATCTATCCTCCCCCTTGGAGGAAGTATCAGACTAGGAGAGCTACACAACAAAATGAGCATTGAAAATGAATTTATGAAAAGAAAATTTGAGTATACACAATTTATAGAGCCGTGTCACTCATTTTCAGGTGCCTGAGTCTGGTCTGTATCCATGGGCTCAGAAGGAGGTACTTGGCCTTCTGGCGAGGGAGTATTGTTACTGGCATTCTCATTTGCCTGGGCTTCAGCAGGTTGTGGAGATGGTGGTGTCTGTTGTGGCTTTGCTGGAGCTGGTCTTGGTTTCGTCATTATAGGTCTACAAAACCTGTTCAAGCATATTTACTTATCGCATTTACATCAACACATTAAAATGAATAATATAATGTTTGTAAACACTTGACTGGATGATATACACAGAAAGAGACTACATACCGATCCAAGGCCTCAGCTTTTCGTTTCACGTCAGAAGCCAAGAAAGCGGGGTTGACATGCTTTGGCAAAAGATCTTGCTGTTGCCTTTTGTCCTTCAGCCATTGTTCAGCATCATTACACTCATTGACAACCTATCATAGCGACATTAAAAAAGCTAATGAAATGACCGATTAAATACCATAGCAAGACCAAAAAATACAATATTTACATCAGACCCCCAAAAATGTAGTATTTACTTGAAATGAAAAAGGACATGTATTAAGAAAGAAGATTCACCTTCTGCTTTTCAGCAATATCAATGTGATCAAATTTTGGATCTGTGGAAACAGCTGCATCTCTATAACTAGTGAAGCAGTGTTCAAGTTGTTTTATTGCTGGTCCTCTTTCCAAATCTTCCTTGTAACGCTCCTCTATCGGATCACCATACTGAGTTTCACATTTTACAATAATCAGTTTCTTGGTTACTAGCTTCTTTCCACATTTTACTCAACTCTCAGATAGATATGTGAAATAACATGACCGAGTTGGTGAAATGAAAAATGCCAAATTAATGCAGCTTTCCTCGAATACATAATGTTAAAGAATTAAAACTAGTTACCTTCTTTAAATCTTCCAGCTTTTCAATGTATATTCCCTTTGTTTCATCTTCTCCTTCATCATATAACCAGTCCTCAACAGTCTGTAGTATTGTGGTCAAATTATCTCTTTCCTGCTCTGTGACAAACTGCTGATATTTTTCATAGAGCTGGTTCATTTACAAGGCATATTAAAATTAGTAGTATGTTTATTAAATATAAAAAAAATGTATAATTGGTCAGCATACTCTTGTTAAACCTTCATTGGTTCACTAACTTCATATTAATGCATGTACAATCCCATAACAAAACAACATTCAATTAGACAAATTGCCTAACAATAGAAAGCAATTGACACAGTTCACATGACACATCAAATGATTAGCATCCCTTTCAAATTTTACAGTTACACAAATTAGTTTCCTCTATTAAAGATAAAGTGATTGTGCACCAAGACCACATCAAGCTTTGATAAGATTACCACAAACAATTCCACTTCGAAGTGGACATCTCCTCCCCCGAGACATGACATGTTCTTAACATAAAGGACGAATCAAATCAACTATGAAAACAACAAATTAATGCATGCCACTCTTAAATGGTAACACAGATTATAGCAGACCTTTGAATAGACAATAGAGACCAGAAAGCATACTAGGAGTTGAGAATCTTGAATTAATGCATGTACAATCCCATAACAAAACAACATATTCAATTAGACAAATCACCTACCAATAGAAAGCAATTGACACAGTTCACATGACACATCAAATGATTAGCATTCCTCTCAAATTTTACAGTTACACAAATTAGTTTCCTCTATTAAAGATAAAGTGATTGTGCACCAAGACCACATCAAGCTTTGATAAGATTACCACAAAAAATTCCACTTCGAAGTGGACATCTCCCCCGAGACATGACACATTCTTAACGTATAGGACAAATCATAAAACCTAAACAGTAGACTTCGTTGAAAAATCAACTATGAAAACAACAAACTTATGACAACAAATTAATGCACACCACTCTTAAATGGTAACACAGATTATAACAGACCTTGAATAGACAATAGAGACCAGAAAGCATACTGAGAGTTGAGAATCTTCAATTCATCCACATTGGGGAGAAAAAAGTTCAAGCAGCGAAAAAGAAAACATACAAAAACAACTTAACATCTATTAAATCAAACCAATGCATGCATACAATGACAATCCTTCTAAAATACAATCTCCTACATGCCAACAAGTCAATCTGAAATTCAAGGGAAAAAGCATCAAAAGATCCCAGCTATGAAGATCATACAGTAAGTTTCCACCATATGTATACTAAAATTATTCGATTTCTTTGTTTTGTTTTCCAATTGCAAAGTTAATCTTAATTTCGAATATGAAGATATATACTGTTGTAAGAACTGTAAACTTGATAATATTCAGGTATATTCTATAAAGTTATAAACTCAAAAAATTCAATTGGTGAGACATTGAAACACAGAACAAAACAATAATATGAAAAGGCCTCATTAATGTTACCTTGTTACGCATATCATAAACATATGCTTCCACTGCATTTTTCTTCTCCTTAGTCTCTTCCATAATTCTGTCCTGCAATGCCATTTCAAACTCTTTCTCTGCAGCTTTTTGTAATTCTGCCCGTGCCAACCCACCAAATATGATTTCTGCAAGAGGCAATTCTGTTTTCTTGGTCTTTTTCTTTTTCACCATTTTGACCTGCATACCAAGAGCACTTCATTCTTGCATCAGAGAGTTGATAGTTTAAACTTTAAAGTCCAAGTGGTCATACAACATTATGATCAATAATAAAATAATGGACCAACATTTTTCAAAGTTAGTGTCAAATGAAGTGAAGCTCCTAAATGCTCATGATTGAAAGGACCATGCTTTCTCCTTGTTAAGGCACAGGAATCTACAAGCCAGTGGCAAATTACATAAGAGCTAACATAGGTATAACAAAGGTCCCACACCCATGTTACACAAACAACCCTTTATACTACCAAATGCAATCTCAACAACTCAAATATTACATCTGGATATCAGATGCTAATATTTACTAAAATGTCACTGAAAAAAAAGATAAGAAAGTTTGAAAAAATAACTCATAAATTCACTGCACTCTGAAAAGCCATCAACATCAATCAGGATAAATTAATCCTCCATATGAAAATAGAGGGCAAAAAGAGTTAAGGCAAAACTAGCATCAGGCATGTGGTCAATGAAACAACTTACTATAAAGTTGGATTCCTACTCTCAAGCAACTCACAGCATACAAGAGAAGGATGCTCCAGATAGACCATATTGAATAAACACTATTCAACCCAGCCACTTCATTATGTGCCAGTAAATACATGGACGTCAAAATACAAACACATATTTTAAAGTGCAGATTTGGTCCCAATGTATAAAACATGAATTTTGTGATGATTTCTCCACTCTAAGCGCAAGCTATACATCCTTCACAATTTTGGTAACTAATTTATAAACCCTAGAGCTATAAAAAGAGAACTATCAGTTCTAACAGAAAAAATCACGACACATTAAAAGATAATGTAACGCCATTTTTCGGACTTCAATTTTTGTGCCATCATTTCCAAATTGTATCAATGTCATCCCTCTATTATTTAAACAACTGCTCTATGTCAATCAATGGTACAAAAGGCATCCCAAATTATTCCAAGTTAGTTATATTCTCCAATATTCTATGTTTTACAAATAAATGCAATATAGCCTAGTGTGATTTTTAACTCAAGCAAACTCAAGTTTTTCTGATTAGACCACATCTGCTTTCTATAAGTTATAATACTGTTATCCAATGCTTCAAAAGTACAGACCTTAGCATCAGTCTCCATCTGGGCAGTCTTATCATCCAACTCAGGAGTTCCATTCTCTGAAGTCGCTCCTGTTGATGCCTGTTCAGCAGCATTTTTGGCCTCATGCATGTTAATCTCAGCATTTTCGTCAGCCCCAGAAACACCATTGCTTTGACCATCATCTGTCTCCATGGCAACAGCTTCCTTTTCTTCCTTTGCATTTTCTTTAGCAGGTGTAACAGGAAGTTCCACTTCTTCTTCTTCAATCATCTGCATAAATGTAAAGGATGCATGTTACATCCATTGAAAACAATCCTTCCAACTTTATAGGTATACAATTATAAGAAAGTCATAATAAACTTAAAGCGTAAAGCATTGAAACTCACAGTTGCAGAAGTAACCCAGACAACTCCATTCTTATCCAATTGCACTTTCACTTTGATCTTGGCCTTTTCACCATTTGGAGTCTGGAATGGACCAATCTGCCAAAAAACATGTAAAATTTGCTAAATAAATTCCTGTTTTCTTGAATTTTCAATGTGTTGAAAAGTCAATGGTTTTGACAAACAAATCTCAAAAACACCTTGATCCATGATTAAGAAAAAAGTGCAAGTCACAAGTAAAAACCACAGTGAATACTTGAATCATCATTAAACCATTGGCGACAATTATGCACAAAATAATAAGCAAACTCTCAAATCAGCAGGAAATCTTTACCCTAACAACAAGAAACATCAACAAGACATTATTCCCATTAATATACCCAAAACAATTCATTACATACCAACCAAATTCATAAGAGAAACAAGTTTCCAGTCCTACAACAGCATCATAAACTAATTCAATATTCACCAAATCTATAAAATAATAGAAGACATCATAATTTTTACAAAACAGCAAACTTGCATGAGAATGGTTGCAGCATTCTATGGATGTAAGCAATCATACCGTATATGAGCTTATCCGATGGACCCTAACTTGACTGGGATCTGCATATAGAACATCAAGTGTAAAGGTCCTTGGCCTGAAAATAGTTACAGCCTTCATACTTGGTACTGCATTGCCTCTTGGAAACACAATAGAGTGTTGTGGACCACTATCTTCTGTCTCATTAGACCCCTTCCAGGACAGTGCAATTGAGAAAGGGAAACTTTCTTGTATCTGAAAGAAGAGGCATAATCAAATGTTAGGTTCTAATAAAATATAGAATAAGATTGTTATGTTAATTACCAAGACAATATCCTCCCATAATGTAAACAGATGGTTTTACTTCTCTTGCTAAACATGCTGCAAAAGCACGGGTAGGGTGGCCATGGACAACAGGTATCCTATTCAGATATTTTCAAAGACGATGTTCAGTTTATTTAAAAGTTAAAACTCTATATTGTCTATTTCACTTGTTATATTTAGACTTGAAAACATACGCAAAATAGGACACGTGCAAGATTGGACAACTAGGGAATAGGCCAAAACAAAAACCAAATTCTGTGAGATTACCAAGCCATACAATTACATTTAATAAAGTAAAACTTTTTCAAAACAGCTTTGATCCAGGTTGAGGCATCTTTAAGCATTCTCGGAACACTATATTCAAAAATGACTCACTTTAATAGCATCTGCGTCGCCTGATAAACTCCACATAGTGTAGAATCTTAATTACGAGGACAACAAACATAAAATGAACAAGACTAATTCATACCTTGAAATCCCGCACTTTGAATGTTGGGCTAAGAATAGCACACTGCAGGGCAGAACCTCGAGCAACACATTCGCTAGCATTCATTGTCCTTCTTGGTTCCTTGCCAAAGAACTCTGTCAATATCTTCATTATTGAAGGAACTCGCGAACCAGAACCCACAACCTCGACCGAATGGATTTTATCCGCAGTAAGCCCTGCATCAAACAGAGCCCTCTCACAGGGCCCCTTGACACGCTCAAGAATGGGAAGTGAAAGTTGCAAAAACTCATCTCTTTTGATAAACCCTCTCACATCCTTTTCATCCATCAGGCACTCAATGTTAAGCGGCGCCTCGGGATTGGCACTTAAAACCTTCTTGAGCTTCTCACATGCAGCACGCAGCCGCTGACTGGCTCGAACATTACTAGGCACATCAATTTGATACTGATTTTTGAAAAGGCCTGCAAAATGCCTGAAAAGCACCTCATCAAAATCTCTTCCACCTAGAGATCTGTCAAAAGCATGAGCTAAGATCTTTAGTTCTCCTTTCTTAAAGGCCGCTACACATACTTGCATGCTGGCATGTCCAACATCAACAAATACAACATTAAGCGGATCGGTTTCAGGCAAATCTGTTTTATAAATACCATAGGCCAGGGCGGTAGCTGTAGTCTCGTGTAACAAACAAAGCGGATTTAGATTAACAATCGAAGCGGCATCCAAAACAGCCCTGCGCTCAAGATCAGTGAAATAAACTGGTATTCCAATACAACAATCTACAATTTCCGTCTTCAAATTATCTTTGGCAATCTGCTTGAGATTGGACAGAATCATCGCAAGAATCTGCGTAGGAGTAAACGCGCGGCTCTCACCTAAATACCGCACGTGAATCAGCGGGGTCCCATCGCTGCCCTCCGTAACAATGAAGGGAAAATTCTGCACATCCCGCTGCACTTCAGGATCAGAATATTGTTTCCCAATCAACCGCTTAATCTGGGATACCGTGTTCTTGGGATTCATAAGCGCCGAAGATGCCCCCGCTGTGCCGATAAACCGCTGTTTCTCGCCGAAACAAACAAGAGCAGGAGTCTCCCGCTTAGATTCATCATTCAGCACGACATCAATACCGCGCTGCCTGGCCACGGCCACAATGCAGCTCTCGTTGCCAATATCGAATCCCACAACGCTCATTTTCGCCCCTTGGTGCAACAAACCCTCAAAACCCTAACCTTAAAAACCAAACAAAGTTTTCATAAATGCACTAAACCCAGACTCGCCAATATCAAAACCCCAACATATAACAAAACAAGATTCAGAATAACTCCAATACACCGCTACAACCTAACAAAAGAACCTACATAACCGCCAATGAATCTATATTTCACCGCAAACTTAAATCAACAATATAGCATTTAAAAACATGATGTTCCTTACTATGTCAAAAACAATATCACATTTAACACCAACGAAAGCAAATATTCACAAAAACCCTAAGTTTCAAGATCGAAGATTTACGAAGACTTTCAAAACCCTAGATATAGAATCGGGCTGAAAATACCTCAGGGCTCCTGGCTCTGCTATCGGCAATCCAAACGCCCGCAACAAGATTTAATCAACTCTTAAACAAATTTAAAATCAATTCACAATTTGACGTGTTAATTTATTTTCCGCAGATTGTTTCGCGTGGAGAATTGATCCCTAGACCTCAAACTCTCGAGAGCATTGCACAACTCTCGGATATTCCTCTTATGTATTCCAAGCGGGAGTTAAATTTTCTAGAAAGCTCTGCTTACTTTAGAGAAAAGTCGGACCAAAAAAATTACTGAATTGGATTAAAATTAAAAAATTAAATAAAAGCGCTTATTAAGCCGGCCCTAAAAGCCGGTTTCACAGATGTGTTGTAAAAACATTAAAAGAAAACGCTCTCGGTCTGGCGTCTGTTAAGTAAATTAGTTAGGGCTAACTTTTTCATGTGAATGAAAATGTTCCGGAAAGTTCTGTAAATATGGTGATTTTTCTGGAACAAGTAAAACGTAATAATATATTCTGCACTTTTTGATCACGTGGGAGGAGATATTATGTTATGGTGGGTTGTCCATTTAGAGTGTCGTAATCATAACTAATAAATAAATAAATTTACCCCTTTTGTTGGAGACCCCTATATGTTTGTAGTTTTATATTTAACTGCTTTGCTTTCTCTTTTGCTACTTTTGCAATGTTATTTAGAAAACAACCCCCATGTAAATGTGATTTTTTATTATTTTATTTTAGGCTTAATCTTAAGTTTTTCTCTTAAGATCAATAATACTAGTTAGTTGATCAAAATTCATAAAAGAACTTTCTCTTTTGCTAAATTCATAAAAGAACTTTCTCTTTTGCTACTTTTGCAATGTTACTTCAAAAATAACCCGCATGTAAATGTGATTTTTTATTATTTTATTTTAGGCTTAATCTTAAGTTTTTCTTTTTAAGATCAATAATACTAGTTAGTTGATCAAAATTCATAAAAGAAAGATCTATAATTAATTAGAAGAATTTGAAATATTTTTTATATTAAAAATAGTAAATGAGGGTGTGTCCTTTTAAGAATGTTGCTTTCCAATAGAAAGTTATGATCTTATGGATTTCATTAGAATAAATCCATTCATTCATTAATTAAAGTTATAAATAGATCTTTTATATATATAAAGAAAGGTCGAGTATTAATTGGCTTGTTTTTTCTTTTGGAATGTTACTTCGAAAACAACAGACAAGTGAATACAAGTGAATGTAATTTTATCTAAGAGGATATGTAAATCTTAAATTCTTCAAAGGGAGTATCATTCTTTAAGATAAATATTACTAGTTTGTTGATCATGATTCATAATGGAAGACCTATAATTAATTAAAAGAAATTAAAATGTTAAGAATGTTGTTCTTCAATATAAAGTTATAATCTTATGAATTTAATTTCCTTAAAATCCATCCATATATATATATAGAAAGGTAAAGTATTATATTTTTTAATTTAAAAAAGTTAAGTATATATATTATAATTAAAATTATGTGTGTAATTTTTACATTTTGAGTTCAAAAAATAATAAATATAATATATTTTTTAATAATTTTATATGAATATATATTAAAAAAATTTGTCTTTATATTTAAATAGAAATAAATAAATGTCATTTTGCTTATGTTGCTTAGCCCAAGTCCTAAGTTTCATGATGGTGGTGGTGAAGTTGGTGAGCAAGGGGGAAGGGGGGAATAACTTATTATTTATGAGCTCTTACATCTCTGTCACTTATCTAAGTTTAGCATATATTTGTATCTCCTTTGACTCTCTTTCAAATCGTTTAATCTTTTATTTAAATCAGTTAATTCATTATTTACAATTATTATTGTTGTTAATCATTTATTCTTCTCACTATTTTGATACATTCTTTATGTAATTCATAAATAAAAATCGTTTAACTTATATTGTTATTTCTTTTTTACTAGTTTAATTAATCCATTTCCACTAGTTCTCATACATTTTACCTTATTAAAACTTTGACAAAAATTTAAAAAATAATTACATCAATATTTAATCAATTAAATGTTTGTTAACATTAAATTAAATTTCATTTTAGGATTGTTTGAAGGTTATTCATTACTATTTTTGTGGTGAGTTGGTATAATCTTAACGTTTTTATTTTTAATTTTTTACTTCTTGTTAAATTCATGTTTACTCTTATTCCATAAATTAAGTTAAATAATTATAATTACCATGATTGGAAAACCCACATATCATTTATCTTTTGTTTCAAACATATGTTGGCCATTGTTACTGATCCTACTTTTGTTCCTCCCTCAACTGTTACTCAAGCTGAAAAAGATGCTTGAAATATCAAAAATGAGGAGGCACTTGGCCTAATTGGCATTTCTTTAAATCTTGATTCATATATGTTTTAATTGTAAATTGTATTGAAGCACATGCAGCTTGGGCTATTCTGAAAACACATACGATAGTCTGAATGAATCTAGAAAGATTCAACTCCAAGACCAATTGGAGGATCTCAGGTATACCAACTTTAATACTATGGATGAATTTCTGGTTAAGTTTGATTATATTCAACGTCAAGTGCATGGTTTAGGAATAACTTTAACTAATCTTTGTTTAATTCATATCATTTTAAAGAAATGTCTTCCTAGACAGTTTCAACAATTCATCACTAATGAGCATTCTTAACTCGCTCTTCCTACTCTAGCTTCTCAATAAACCTATATTGTTTTCAAACCTTATTGCATCAAGAGGAAGCGAAGTTGAGTCAATTTGGAACTCTAAAGTCTAATGAACATGCTTTTGTCTCTAAAAATCAGAATCAAACTCACTTTAGACCACATAATTATAATAATCATAATCATAACAATAATCAAAACAATAATCATCATCATCAAAAGAATAATTCAAATAAAAAACCCCATTGCACTTATTGTGGAAAAGATGGTCTTGTGACTAACAATTGCTTTAAAAAGAAAAATGATAAGAAAGCTATGAATCAAAATAATCAACAATCTCATTATAAGAAGAATAATGGTAATCAACCTCGCCATGCTTTGACAGTTTGTTATAATGTTTCTAACCCGTTAGATGTTTCAAATTCAGCATCGAGTTCCAATGTTACTTCCTCTTAGCATAAAACTGAAATTATTTTCAAAGGGAGTAATTTCTTTCCTTTCAGTTATCTTTTGTTCATGTTCTTTTAATGATGTTAACTTTATATTCAATTTTATAGAATATGTGTTATTTGATGCAAACTATGCCATTGCTTATTTTAGTTTGTTCAAGTATTGTGAGTCATCTAACGATATTTCCTTCATGAGTATGATTATTGATTTTATTGATTAACATTTATTTCTATCAATCTTAGTATGGTTTTATACCATCTATTTATATGCACTTAGTTGCATTTTTAGGGTTTTCATACCATCTATTTGTGTGCACATTGTTGCATTTACTTTTTGGTAAGTTGTGTAGGGTGCCCATTTTTCAAGATTAACTATGTACAGGATCTTGAGTTTATCTGGATCCTAGTTACCTTATCTTTCGTAGGGGCCCGTGGAGTTTCCCTCCATCCACTGATTGGTGCGCACTTCCTTTTGTTGATATTTATCAACTTGATCTTTTTTTCTCATAATGAGGATGATGTTCTTGAAATCCTTCTTGAATTTTGTTGGATTTTTCATATATTTGCAAGGCAATATGTTGTTTTAACACTCATAAACCTTAGAGCAAATTATTATATAGCATATGTCATTAGTTTCTTTTCAATTTTGGATTAGCATCTCTTGGTATTAAGTATGATCTATCCTATTAATATCCATCCCAATGAAAAGGTATCAAAGCTCAAATTGTTAAAATTTATCATTATATTGGTTTAAATCTCTTATCTCATTAATGTTTCTTTGATTCTAGTTCATGACTGTAGACATGTTTGGCAAGTCATATCATAGGTTGATTTGGTATTTGAGTCACATGTTCTACTAGATTATGGATTATTCTCTCTCATATCTCTTTGTAATTTACTAATGTGATGATGAATTTGCATGTTTCATTGCTTAGATCACAAGTCATGCAGGTTATGGATTAGCTACCCATTCACTAGTAGTGGATGACTCGTTAGTGGACTGTCTATATCCACGTGATTGATTCAGTGTTGATGTAGATTTCATTAGTTGGCCTTGTCTGTGGTCATTTGTGCATTAGTATTTTTTATTTTGCGATGAGAGCATGGATTATGTTTATGGGTCCTCCATCATTCATTTGGGGTTTTTAGCATATGGTTTACCTTGAGCTCATGTTGGCTTCATTGAACTTTTAGTGATTGATTGTGGATTCATCTCTAACCCTCATTAATCTCATTTTAAAGTTTTTAAAAGTTGAATTATTTTATGATGCACATTATGAGTTTCTTTTCAAAGGTATATTGATTTGTATCAAGGGTAGATCCCATCAATGGGAAATATACTTGTGGTTTTTCTATTCTTTGATTCAAGTGATATATCATGGACCCTTCCGAAGGCACAGTTCAATTATCTTAGCTCTATCCAATATGAAATACCAATTGTACTCATGGTTAAAGAATACTACTTGAAGACTTGGATTTAGCTCCAATTGAAGACAATCAAATCGTATTGTAAAGATGTAGTTCAAATTCATTGTAAAAATTTGGGTTTAATTCTCATTGATGTAAACTCCCCAAGTAAAGATTAAGGGGGGGTGTTAGAATATTTAATATTTCCTTGTATTTATTTATTTAATTAGGAGATGTCATGCCCCGCAAGGGAACCAGGAAAGAGAACAAAGATTCTCTTTAGAAATGAAAACCTAAGTAATGAATTATGAAAAATTTTAAACTTTAAAAGATTTGCATGACCAATCCATAAACATCATTTAACTTACAATCTTTCCAAGGTTCCCTAATAGTACATTTATAATTATTTTAAGATCATTAAGTGTACTAACTCTTATCGCACAACCT
>MU224281.1:4509793-4549232 GCA_018584345.1 Thuja plicata
ACATTAAATATCTTATATACAGGAAAACATAAGACATCATAGATAATCATGGTTAGATTCAAAACCTTGGGTTATCTTTATAAATCATGTAAATATAGATGTTTTCAGACTTCATAAACATATAAATTATAACAATAAATAAGTGTATCTAAGCATCTGATAAGTGTATCATCCTCCAAATAAGAAAAACTATAAACATATAGTTCTAACCATCATAATGAAAGTGTCCACATAAAAGTCCAAGTATAATCATCAGAGAGGGTATTACAGGAGATTCCTATGGAATCCCTACATGTATTTTGTCCTCTAGTCCAAGTGGGAGGGCATGTCATATTTTGTAATTCCTTTAATAATGAAATTAGATAATCCCGCTTAAGAGGGTCTTGACACTTTGCACACACCTATTATGGATGTTGGCATTAATATATTGGTGAGTTACTTGGTAACTCCTCTCCTCATCTCTATAAAATAGATGCTCTCCTCTCTTATTTATACTATATGAGTTATTGTAATCTCTCTCTCTCTCTCTCTCTCTCTCTCTCTCTTTGCCATCTTCATAATATCACAAGGGGTTTTTCTTTGTTTTCCCCTTTCAAAATCTTATTGCATCCTTGTTTTGGCTTTTGGGTGCTTGCTCCTAGTTCATGGTTTTCTCGTGGTAAATTTTTCTTCTTCACTTATCTCTCTTGGATTATTTTCATTTCCTTGCCCTTGTTATTTCTTTCAAAAATCTTGCATAGGACGATGAGAAAGTCGGGAAAAGATTGGCATCTCCAGTTGAATCTAGCTTTGTGGGCTTATCAAACCAGTATCAGAATGCCTACAGGAGAAATGTCCTTTGCCTTGGTATATGGAATAGAAGAAGTACTACCTATTGAGGTTGAGATACCATCACTTAGAGTCTCTTTGTAAGGAATCATAACCGATGAAGATTATCGGATTTCCAAAATCCAGGAGTTATAACTACTTGACTAAAGAAGGCGAGAAGCATTTGACCATCTAAGGGTTTATCGAAAAAGGATGTCTAGAGATTACAACAAGAAAGTAAGACATAAATAATTTCAGGTTGGATCTTGTACTTAGAGAGAATCCAAAGAATCAACAACATCGTGAACAAAAGGGGAAATTTAAACTCAACTGGCTGGGTCCCTTCATGATTACTGCAGCATTTGGCTCTAGAGCCTACGATCTGTCAACTCCAGAAGGGGAGACATTCCTTGATCCCATCAACATAATCAACCTGAATAATTTCTACAGCTAGACATTCTCAGCAGTTCATGTATAGTGAAAATGATCCTAAAAAAATACCAAAAACAGATAAAAGCATAAAAAGCCAAAAACATTTGGAAAAAGTCTTGAAAAAATGATCATCCAGGTGAAAACCTGGCAAACAGGCGGCTTGATGGATCAACAAAAAAAAGTGAAAAGGGATAAAAATTCAAAAAAAAAATTGAAAATAAAAAAAAGTGCTTTGGTGAAAACCTGGTAAACAGGCGCCTTGGTAGCAAAAATAACAATTATGTGAAGTGATGAATGTTAGGAATAAGGTGTCTCAACCTTGGATAATTCCTATTCTTATTATTTGTTTTGTAAAATGTATTTCTTTCAAATAATGTAATTAAGTGTGAGTGTACATGTCTAGTTGGCATGTTGATGTGTCACTCCACTTGATGTGTCGGCATCTTGAATTGTGTGTAAGGAGATCACGGCTAAAACGGTTATGACGGATTCCTATGACACGTAAGAGCTATTTCTAGAAGATTCAATGACGGGTGAAGACATGTGATGACATGTGGCAACTGATAAAGTTGAGTATTGTACACTCTTCCACAATCATGGGGTTCGGGGCATCGCTATGAAAAAAAATTTAGGGTTCCTATTTTCTCGAAGAATGGTAAAACCCTAATACAGCCACCTTTGGAAGTTGCCCTAAAAAGGAAAGCGCATGATATAAGCATTTTTAGGGTTACAGACAGATATAGAAAAAGAGTGTATTGTTGGTATGATCTGGTGCTACTAGATTTGTCATTGTGTGTCGATTGTCTCCTGAAAGAACTTGCATTGCAAGTGTGTTGTAACCGTTGTGTTGAAGATAATACATTGTGCAGGTTTTGGAGTGGTGGGGTTTTTTACCGAAAGGTTTTCCCCAGGGTAAATCATTGTGTCATTCTCTATTTTTTGTATGCATGGTATATGGCTGCAATATCTTTGTTAAAGTAGTTAATGAATCTGAAATTGTAAGGATTTAAAAGAATTTGCACAATACTTTCCTTTAGAGATTAGTGTAGGAAGATGTTTCCACACCTGAGTTTCCTTACAAGAACCTGGAAAATAGGCGTCACTTGTAACTAGTACTCCATTTATCAACGCATAGCTTGACTGTCTCACCTGTAGAGGTCTTAGTTTGCTTCACTGCGCCTATGAACTTCGATCGCTTTTCCCAATTATTGTCTCAGCATCATAGCTTGGAATCTATCGATATCTTGGTCCTACAGGCCTATTTCCTCACTAAGGGAAATCTCCTAGCCATATGGGCAACCAAGCCAACATCTTGTCAGTCGTCCCAGCCAATCCACATCAATTATCCTGGTCTTTTAGCCACGGGATAGTTTTCCACTGACACACTAGTGTTTTTCAACACCTTAATCAACAATGTTTCTAAATACTACCTATTTGGACACATATGTGTTTTTCAACACACGTTGGATAATACATCCATGCACTTAAAATTTTGGCTTAATAACACTCAAGTACACAACTATGTTTTTCAACACTACCACGCATAAGAACGATGGTGTTTCTAAAAACCCTATACAAACAAATGTATAAAAATCACACTTGCTAAAATTTTGATGAATATTTTCTTGAATATTGTCTGTTATCAATGATTTTATATACTCTATTCTTTGATTGTTTCTTGTTGGTGTGGTCTCGATGATCCTGTGATGTCAAGTAAACTGGGTGTCTGTAATAAGAGCCTCCATAATAAGGTGGATCAACCTCACATACATTGACTCTATTTATTTGTACGCCAAGGTGAGGTCGGGACTATCTCCTTGACTATTAAACCTGCCTATTTATGCATGATCACACTCATGGTTATCTTGGCTCTGAATGCCTTAATACTGGTGCACCCTTGCAATATCAACTGGAAATAATGTTTATGTCATTGTGGTTCTTGTACCTCGATGCTTACGTTAATTTCCCACATTTTATCTAATAAAAGTCATACTCATATCCTTATGGTCGCAGTGGCACCAATAAGGGTTGTATCGACTTCAATGTCCCAAATGCTCGATGATGAAAAAATGGCTAAACGAATCAGTGACTAGACTCACGTCCTAGGATGCATTTCATTCTTAGGCTTGAATTTCATAAATAACATTATGACATTAAAAGAGCTATCCCTCTAACATCAAATCCTTTGTCAAAGCGGTCAACTACATTTATCATCTGAAGGTTATATATCTGCAAGAAAGGGTCACAATAAACCATGTAAGAATCAAATCATCACAGTTTTCAAAGAATGTTACGATATCAAGGAATACCACGATAAGATATTGATGTACAGTGAGGAAAAGCAACAAGATATGTTTCATTAAATATATATGAAAGAGTTATTCAACAGAAGTGATACAAGACGCTAATCTAATAGCACATGATCAAGAAAGCAAGAAAACATGCATTAAAGACATTACACGGAGCATGAATCGGTCATATATATATGAAATGTCTAGAAAAATATGCTTGGGTAATCTCGAGCAAAATATACATCCTCGATGCAAATGAATCATGTGTACATCAATGTATCTCACAAAAAAATATAATGGGGAAAGATAGAAGAAGGGAATATCAAAACGGGCTCCCTCCCTCAGCATCTCGAGGGGTGGGAGGTGGAGGTGCATCTTCTCTAGGTGGAGGGCTCGCTCCCTCATATCTTGCTAAGTACTATGAATATGGAGGCACCTGCTGAGCTACATACATTTCCACACTGTAGGACACTATATAATGATGAATTATAACTGATTGAATGTTTGAAGACGTTAAGTTGATGATCACCGAGCTGCAGAAAGTTAATGCAAGACATTAAATCATTTAATGTATTGTATTGTCATTGATGTCAACTTGATATAATCTGATTGGTTATATACATAGTGTCAAAGACTTCATAGATCCAGAAAGATAAAGGTTATGCTATCAGTAATGCATAAAAGTTCAGTATGCACTAAGTGACAACAAACACTGACGATCAGTGCACCCTGATGGATAGAGAACCCCAAGAGGAAAGTCATAGTGATACTCGAGCAAGCATTACCGACGAGCATAATCATAGTGTTACACGATGGACAGACAACCCCGACGAATAGACAACCCTGACAAACGGAGATGCCCAAGGAGAACTAAAGTGTTGACCGAGCTAACAAAGAGTTAAACACCGAAAAGAACTGAAGTTCAAAAACAAAAAAAGACTTAGCTGTCATAAGCTAAAGATGGAGTTAACTAGTTGTTTACATTGTTTTCATCGACAAGTTAAAGCCAGAGATAAACAAGAGTTTTAAAGTTGTTTTATTCCAATTTTCTAAGAGAAATCCACGGGATAAAACTAAAGTAAAACTTTAAAGCAAGAAAGGCGAGAATTATGGATCATGCCAAGAACAAGAAATTCGAGGACTTAGAAATAGTGAAATCATGTCTATAAAGAGATAAGCTTATTCATTATGAACTAGGGTTGAATAGAGAAGAGGATGTTGAAGAGAAACTGGTGAAAGACTTCACACAGTCCTGATCAATCAAGCCGAAGAACAGAGCTAATATTTTTGCAGACACCGAGCAACAGAGAAGCACAACATCACCGAGCATAAAGAAGTGGAGCAAAGTTATTGAAAAGAAACATTGATCAGAAAGGTATTATAAGCTTACAATAGATCTAAACATATGCAAAGTATAGTTGTTTATATGAACAGATCATATATTGTTTTAGTTTAACCATTGAATCAGAGAAGTCTCTTAACCGAGAAGGATCTAAACAAATCCTTTATATATTAAGATACAGCCCAAGGAGTATCAAAAGGTTTATCATGAAGATAGCATAGGAGTGCCAAATATCAAGTGATAAATTGTTAGTGTTAAATCCTCTAACAAGGTCGCACTTAACAGTGTGTTTGTAACCTTTAACAGGGTTGGCTCTTCACCGAGCTCATTTCAGAAGAGTGAAAATTTTGGGTTACCGGTCCCAAGTGGTTTTTCCCTTAACATGGTTTCCACATTAAAAATTCATGTTTCAATGTATTTATGATTCATTACTTTAGTGTTTTGCATTACACATAACTAATATGGATTGATCAGTAAGCATTAAGTTATTTACTGCATTTTGGTAAAAGCTAGAAAAGGATAAACTGCTATTCAGTAAATCTTAAGAAAAGGGATAAAAAGTGAAATTTGAGCAGTAGTTATTTGATATGATAATTTCAAGGCATTCATCTTGTAGGATTGAAGATAACTAGAGGCTTATAATTGTGGTAATAAGTTTTTGGGTTAATTTATTGGAATATTTTTGAGGCCACTGATTCACCCCCTCAGTTATTCTAACACATAATAGGTTGCCATGTTGGTGTATTGAGTAACCTCACACTGAAGAACAATTCACTCAACTGTGAACCCCTGGATCCTCTCATCTCACTCGATGATAATGCAATCTCACTCTACAATATGTGCTTAAGATACTGCTAGCTGTGTTTGTAACCCTCAAATCCATCCCCTCAAGGTACAGATCACATCCTATGGGGTCTTCTCTCTGGGTACACCCTCCTCCTCCCCAACCTACGCATCCCTCCTTTGTCATACTTATCGAGCTTCATCATCAAAATTGAGATCCTATGGTGCATCCCCCATCTTTGCATCTTATATATCTGTGAGAGGGACATCGACTCCAACAGAACCTAATGTCCCACCCTTGTCATGCTATTATTGTTGATCCACTATGTGTGCTTTGCTAGAACTGGGACCCAAATCTCCCCTACTCTCTGAGGTACTACATCCCTCTGTCCTCCACCTACTACTCTCTGAGGGGCCTCCTGCTCATCAATCTATGGTACCATTTCCGCTGGATCAGTAAACCTAGGGAAAGGATGTCGAGCGAAATAGTCTTTGAACTTTGGAGTGACCCATGCATTGGCCACATCCTCCAAATGGTCCCAAGATGGTTGTGGCATCTGTATGATCTTCTATAAGGAAAGGGCAAGAGATAACCTAGGAGCCCATCCCCGTCACACCTCATCCGCGAAGTGATCATAAGTCATGAACTCTTGAGAGATGCTCTGAGGATGACCATACTGCCTCAGTACTTGAGAGACAACAAATTTCTCAATGATAGTTGAGGTCCTCCCAATCAAAGGATGTGAAATAAACATATCTCTCCTATGAGCCCTCCAATCTACCAAAGCTTCGGTACCTCTGTAAGGCCTCCAAGTCACTGAACTGAGGTTGTCTAGCTGACACCTCTAATAATCAGTCTTCCCTAAGTGGGGTTGTTTAAGAAAACCTGCATATCTATATTGATGCAAGGAGGAGAGATAACCAGGGCCAAAGGCACTCCCAACTACCAAACCAACTTGCAGAACACAACATGGAAGCTAAAACATAGAATGGGAGAGAAGGAATACATATGTCATTTAAATGAGTTCATCAAACTTCATACATGTCAGGTTGTAAGGCCTTCCCGGTTATGACCATTTATATTCAAAATCTTTTAGAAACAGTCCTCATACATGTGAGGTCATAGACCTTCGATCAAAATCTTCTAACTCTAAATCTTTCTACCAGTCTCTTCCCCCCAAATCTAAGAACATAAAACTAAATATATACAAGAGGTCGGCACCAAAGGTCCTAAAGATCCAACATAAGAAATAGAAATGACCCATATTTAGGTCCACAAGCATCCCAATGAGATACCTCAATAATAATTATAATATGGAAATTAAATGCACATGTCAGCCAGAAGATCCAACATCTAAAAACCAACTCGGTGAGAAAGACTACCAAGCAACAGAGACCACTCGGTGAAAACCACTGAACAGTGAGAACAACTACCAAGAACGATCGGTCAAAGAAAGAAAGAACTAGCAACCAAGTCCAATTGGTGAACTAAGATCCATAGCCTTCAAACGAACACTCAAGAGTAGTTACTGAGCAACCTGTTGAAATTCACCAACAAGCTACTGAACCCAAACAAACGTATTTTTGGTTGATCCAAGATTGCTAAGAACCCAAGATGCTCCTGTATCAGACACTTGAGGTTAAAGGGAATTATTCTTTGAATCATGAGTCAGATACAACCTAAATTGAATCCAACTCAGATTGAGAAATCCAAGAAGAGTCCTCAATCGGTATGTTCTTCCACTTTACCAGATATTCCATGTAATCCTTTCCTCTTTTACTTCTATCAATTATTTGTTTCAAAATCTGCTCAACTTCTTCTATCTATTTCTTGGGATAATCACTCGGTACTGTCACTTCTTCATCAGGTTCATGATACTCATACAAATCTAAAATATTGAATATAGGGGATATATCCATGTCATTGGGTAATGCTACTTCATTAGCATTACCACTGTCAAACCTTCTCAATATCTTGCAAGGACCAAATTTATTCATCTTCAATTTACCATATGTTCCAACAGGAAATTTTCCTTTCTTCAAATGAACCATAAATGCATCCCCTACTTCAAAATTCTTATGTCTTCTTAATCTATCTGCATTATCCTTGTATTTTTTATTACTTTTCTCCAACTTATGTTTTACTTCCTCATGCAATGTCTTCATAAACTCAGCAAATTATTTTCCTCTAACACTTCTCTTCTCTTCTCCAATAATATCTCTCAAGTCTGATATACCTCCCAGTTGTGTGCCACTAACAATCTCAAAAGGTGTCATTCCAGTACTTCTATTCACTTAACTATTGTATGCAAACTTTTCTTGTGCTAACATCAAATCCCAATTACTCGGTGTGTCTCCAACTAAGAATCTCAACAAGTTACCCAAACTTCATTTTACAACCTCTTTTTGTCCATCAGTCTATGGATGAAATGTAGAAGTATACTTCAACTCGATGTTCAACTTCTTCCAAAGTCTTTTTCAAGAATAGCTAACAAACTTATTGTCCTGGTTAGAGATGATACTCTTTGGTAATCCATGCAATATGAGAATCTCCTTGAAGAAAAGATCTGTTATATGTACTACATCTTATTTTTTTCTACACGGTATGAAATGTGTCATCTTAGAAAATATATCCACAACAACAAATATGGAATCATTACCTCTTGTTGTCCTCGGTAAGCCAAGAACAGAATCCATGCTGATATCACTCCAAGGTTTCTCAGGAATAGAAATCGGTGTATACAAACCAATATTCTAACTTACTCCTTTTGCAACTTGACAAACTCTACAACTCTTCACAAATTTTTGAACATCCTTATACAACCAAGGCCGAAAATACCTTTCATTGAGCAAACTCAATGTCTTACCAATACCAAAATGTCCATCCAAACCACTACTATGTTTCTCCTTTATCAAATTGGTTCTCATTGATCCTCTCAGTATACATAAATTAATACCTTTGAACAATATATCCTCTTGAATAAAATAATCTCCATACTCACTTGGTTGATCTGGAATAGGTGACCTGCACATTCTCCATGGCTCAGAAAAATCAGGTTCATTTTCATACAAATGCTTCATATCATCAAAACAAAGAACCTCAATTCTCATTTTAGTCAACAAAGATCTTCTCCTACTCAATGCATCAACAACTCGGTTATAAACTTCACTCTTATGTTTTATCACAAATGTGAAACTCTACAAATACTCTACCCATTTCATATGTCTCTGATTAACTTATTCTGACTACCCAAATATTGTAAAGCCTTATGACCAATATACAACACAAATTCACTCGGCATCAAATAATGTCTCCATTTCTTCAAAGCTTGGACACTAGCATAGAATTCTTGATCATAGATATAATATTTCCTCTTAGCATCATTCAACTTCTCACTAAAGAAAGCAACAAGTTTACCTTCTTGAGTAAATACAACTCCTATTGCACTATTGCTTGCATCACATTCAACTTGAAATACCTTATTGAAATTAGGTAAGGCTAATACATGAAATTCAACAACCTTCTACTTCAAAGTCTCAAAACTCTTATCAGCTCCATGTGTCCATTTGAATTCTCCCTTATCTCCCCTCATTGTCTCAGTCATAGCATTGCAAACTGAACTGAAATTTTGGATAAACTTTTGGTAAAAACTTGCTAATCCATGAAATTATGTTACCTCACTGACATTCTTAGGTGTAGGCCAACTAAGTATAGCTTCAGCCTTCTCAGGATCCATCTTCAAACCATCAGCTGAAATCACAAAACCTAAACACACAAGTTCTTCTTTCATGAAGGAACACTCTTTTCAAATTAATCAGCAACTTTTCCTCTTTCAATATTTGTAACACTTATCTTATATCAATCAAATTATCTTCTATGGTCTTATTCAATATCAGAATATCATCCAAGTATGCAATCACACATTTATTCAGAATTTCTTCAAAACCTCATTCATCAAACCTTATAAAAGTACTCGGTACATTAGTTAAACCAAAGGGCATAAACAACCACTCATACAAACCTTATTTTGTCTTGAAAGTGGACTTCCATTCATCACCTTCTCTAATTTTGAGTTGATTATATCCACTCTTCAAATCAATCTTAGTAAAATATTTTGCTCCACTCAAACAATCCATTATATCATCCATTCTCAGTATACAAAACCGATACTTAACTATTATCTTGTTAATAGCTCTTGAATCAGTGCACATTCTCCATTCTCCATTCTTTTTAGATGCTAACATAGCTGGTACTGCAAATAGACTAAAACTTTCTTTGATCAAACCCTTGTTCAACAACTCATGAACTTGTCAATTGAGTTATTCATTCTCGGTTGGTGTCAATTGGTGTGGTGCCTTGTTTGGCAAACTAGCTCTAGGAATTAGATCCATACAATGACTAATATCTCTCATTAGTGGAAACCCATCAAGTGCATTATTTGAGATGATCTCCTTGTACTCGGTGATAAATTTCTTAACTTCTCTAGGAACTTCATCTTCTGTGTTCTTACTCAGTTTGTTAGGAATTAAAGCATAACAAATATCATTCGCTTTCAAATCCTTAACAAATTGTCTACCTTCCATCAAACAAACTTTCACAAATGTACATATCTCACCAACATATTCTTCAACCAAAGGTAATAAGATTTGCTTCTTACCATCAACCCAAATAGTATATTTGTTCACTCTTCCATCATGTATAGGGTAAAAGCACAATAATCTGTCACCTTTTAGGACAACTTATCAACACAGCTGAATTTAAGTATTTCTAACTAAAAATTAATTTTGGCCAAACATATGGTCTAGCTAAATTCATTATAGTTAAGTTAGATAAGGTTTTTAACTTTTCCAATTGGAAATGTCTATTAAATGCATGTTTTATACCACTTTGAGGCCAACTACCGTAGAAATAAAATTATTTCAGAAAAGTGACGTTTCAATAACTCTAAGAATTTTTAATGATATTTTTTTAAAAACACAAAAATACCCTTTTGTAGAGATCGGAGTCAAGAATATCTCTTATAGATTTTATAGTGTTTTAATTATGCATAGTCTATTATAATTAAAAAATATTGCAAGTAGGTATTTTAACAGTCAAGGAGATGTTGATTCGGAGAAAGAAAAAAAATAGTAAAATATATTAAATAAATTTGAAAAACATATGGTGCACTAGAAGAGAGATTCCTCTTCAAGAATATATATTTCTTTTTTTGATTGGGATATATTTGTTATGAAAAATATGGCGGGAGATGAAAACTGTCGATTTCAGGTGAGTTGGAATTCGAATTGTTATAAAAGAGAAAATATAGGTCACAAACCAATTTTTATTTCTTCATGCACTAGCGATATATGTCATCTATAACATATTTTGAAGTTAGGGGAAAAAATGTTTATTTACATATAATGTTTTGGCGAGAACTAGACCCCTAATTTTCAGCATGTTTCTGCAACTGAAAAATCGTCTTTAAACATTAAAAAAAAATAAAAAATTATTCAAAAAAAATATTAAAAATATTAATCATGAACTTCATCCATTTTAAAATATTTTATTAGTTTACATCATCTTCAAATTCCAAACATAAATGTCACTTTTATACTATTGAAGCTAAATAACTTTGATTTTGTCATCCTTTTCCTTTGTAAAAGGGTGACAGATTATTGTGCTTTTACCCTATAGCATGTCTATCATATTTCCAAGGTCTACCGACAAAATATGACAAAAATCCATAGGCATAATATCACATAATACCTTATCATAATATTTTCCAATTTTTCAGATTCACAAAACATCATTCACTCACCATAAGTGTATGCTCATCCTTGATCCATGAAATCTCATAGGGCTTTGGGTGCTTCATTCTTTCCAACTGCAACTTGGTGACCATTTCCTCAAATGCCAGATTCTCTGAGCTTCCACTATCAACAATCACTTTCCAAACTTTTTTCTGCAACTCTACATTTGGTCTTGAATAAACTCTTTCTTACTGGATCTTGCTTATTATTCTCACTCCATAATATTCTTCTGACCATTAGGTTTCCTTGCTTCTCAGGTTCATTTGGTGAGTCTCCTTTCACCAAAGCATTTTTGCTACTACTGACTTTCTTGCTTGTATATGTACACTCAAATGATCTATGTCCTTCTTCTCCACAATTATAACAAGTTCCTTGGAACCCTCTTATGCTATAACCACCTCAGAAGTAGTTGTCTCTTCCATGAAATCAACTCCCACCTTTCCACTCGGTCTTGCCTTTATCTTAATGTGAGTCTTGATTTGTCTTGTCCTGATCAGGTCTATTGTTTTCACCATAAGATCTACCTCTTCCTCTAGGTAATCTACGACCTCTTCCTCTTTGTATTTATTCATGTCATTTGTTCAATTTCTCCTAAGCTTTTAGGCAAAACTAATATGCCTCTTCAATACTCTCCATCTTTACCAAGCCTATCTCATCTTGTATAGAACTGCTTAACCCATTTAGTTATCTTGCTATTCTTTGCACCTCATCTTCAGCATGTCCAAATCTGATATCTAATATGTAAAATTCCTCGGTGTAATATTTCACAGAGCTATCTTTTTGCTTCAAACTTTGCATTCTCCTAACTAGGTTAATCTGGTAATCACAAGGTAAAAACTTACCTTTTAACTTATTTATCATCTTATCCCATACCTTGATCTTGTCTTTATCCTTCTTCTTTTGATCCAATTGCAGATGCTCCCACCATAAGGATGCATAACCTTTCAACTTTGTACTTGCAATATTTACCTTTTTCTCCTCAGTTACACTCTCATAGTCAAAGTATTTCTCCATCTCAGTTATCCAGTCTATTGATTCATCTAAATCCAACTTACCACTATACTTAGGAGGACTAAATCGAGGTGTGGACTTCAAAATTGTCAGAGCTCGCAAGAATGTTTCTTCTTCCTGATCCATCACAGGTGCAGGTGTGGCTTCTCCCTACACTTCCTCAAATTCATCATCACTAACATCCTCAAGATGTCTTCTTTGGTGTTGGGCTATCTCAACAACTTCTAATCTTGCAGTAAATTGTCTTAGTATATCAACCAAACCTGGATCTGTATTTCTAGATAGTAGTGGTTTGGCTAGAAATGTGCAAAGTACCTATTCCAGATCAACCAAGTAAGTATGAAGATTATTTCATTCAAGAGGATATGTTGTTCAAAGGTATTCAGTTATGTATACAAATCAGTGTAAATGGTCGTAACTGGGAAGGCCTAAAAAATTGACATGTATGAAGTTTGATGAACTAATTTAAATGATATATGTATTACTTCTCTCCCATTCTGTGTTTTAGCTTCTGTGTTGTGTTCTGCAAGTTGGTTTGGTAGCTGGGAGTGCCTTTGGCCCTGATTATCTTCCCTCCTTGCGTCATATATACATAGGGATGACCACCCTACCGAGGGTCATTTGTCACAGGCATGTTGATGAGAAGATGCACCCATGCCCATACCTGTAAAATCAAAACACCTATAGTCACACCCCTCGCACCTCAGAAGAGAACCTTGTGCATCTCCTTATACATTTGTACGAGTAGGCACTAACCCTAGCCTAACTGCTCGGGCCTGGAAAAAGTTTCTCAAGGACTAGTAACTGCAAATAAATCCTCATTGACCCCTATCTGCCATGATGAAGCAATCTCTGAAGCCAGTCATGACATAGGAAAGAGGAAATTGTGGGCCATATCTAATCACCATATCATCCCAGGTGATGGCTCGATCCAAAATAGTGTGATCATTGAGCACTTGGATAAGGGCCTACATACCAAGATGTGTAGTTGTGTCATACTCCACTCTCTCTCTATTAAAAAGAATCCGCAAAATCTTGTAGATATACTCAAAGGTAATGGTCATCTCCCCGGTCAACAAGTGAAAGGTATTGTGCTCACTATGAAATTGCACGACCAAAGTTGTGAGTAATTTGTGATTTACACGGATATCAAACATCTGGAGCGACCAACCAAACCCACACTCACCCAAGTGACCTTGCTAAGCATCTGAAAGGTTCCTCACTAAATGCATGGTTGGAGAATCGGTGGATCAGAACTGGATATCGGGTAGTTGCACTTGCAAACATCGAAACAATGAAAAATCATCAGTACACGAGCGAAATCGAGCTCAAAATGTTGAATAAATGAATAATGATGATCAAACAAGCTGAAAAACATGCCAAGGAATCCAAACTTATTAGAAAAAGAGACAAATTTTAATGTTAAGGACCCCATAAATACTCATTGTTTCCCATACGACAAAGTACAACAAGGGGCACAGGTATGAAGACTCGTACGAGTCAGGGTCAAGGACAATATGACAAACTAATCTGATACGACAAAAGGAACATTGGCATATGACACAAGGGGCAAGAAATAAGGTCCCAGTATGAGTCATGGGTCCCTCCTAGATGACAAAACCTATGGACCTATATGACAAAACAATTTATAGCAATTTGTCGTACGAGCCCTCTCACTGGCCCATACGACGAAATGACCCATGATTGACAAAAATGACAAAAAGATTGGAAAAATTCAACAAAAATGTCCAAAAATGGAATCAACGAGATGGTCTTTAGACTACTCACTAGAGGCTTTAAATCTTAGGCTTGACTGTGCCTTCGCATGCGCTCGAATCGATGATTTTCCTACAGGACCACAATTTTCGCTCTGTTGGTGCTCAAATTAACAAATTGGATTTCCTATGGACCTGCCAAGCCAATGTTGGGAAACCTAAGTGATTTGGCCAACTAAAAAGGCTGAACCTTCTGCAATTCTAGCTCTGCAAAACCAAGGTTGGTAAGCCTATACCTTAGATTTATCCTTCAAATATCAAGGCTTTTTATAGTAGATAAAGTGCACTTCAAACCTCCTTTCTCTCACAGTATGGCAAGGTACTTGAAAGAAATCTTCACTGAAAACAATGTATCACAAAATGCTCCAATATGTTAAATGAATGTTTGTGAATATAAATGTGAATTAAAAAGTGCAGATGGATAGAATATCACAAAACTATGAACAATGAACTAAATAATAATAATCAAATATGTATATAGATGAGTGCCTTATTTTGTCATGGGAAATAGAGTCAAAATCATCCCAACCCTATGCACAACCTTAAAGATAGTTTACAAGAAACATATCACTTCAAAGGTGTTATGAAATGAGCATATAACCTAAAAATTCACAGTTATCTCAATTGATAATCAATTTTCAAATGACAGACCGATTGATTGTGGCCACAATCAATTGAATTTAACCATACAAGATGAAAAGACCAATTGATAATAGAAATTATGAATTTAATCAGGAATATGCTACACCAAACTATCACTTTGATTAAAATCTATAGATTTTATCTAAGGGACTAATTGAAAATGAAAATGAATCTATTCCCATAGATGAGAGAAAAAGGGGACTTGTCTTTATTGATATTAGAAATATGATACAAGTAGGTTCATGCTCTAGTTGTTGATCAAAACTATCCAATCTAACTATAGTAACCGTACTAATTCTCCTTATATTGATCTTGGTATCCTTATTTATATCAAGTTCACAGGATGCGAACAAGCTTTAGATCAATACTTATGTTCGTAACTAATACCTAATCTTAGGATCAATAATTGAAAAATTATAATTACATCTCAAGAATGATTAGTCATCCTTATCTGAAACTCAATTATCGACCCAAAGAGATAAGAATAATAGTCACTAACAAATCACTCGTGATTTGTTAGAGTCAATTCAAAATAATAAATCTGTGTTAAAATATTATGGTTCTTCGACCATACTTTCATCCATATATTTATTCTTCTGCAAATAGATATCCTCTCTGGCATGTTGAATATCTCCATCATGTTGATCAAAGAAGTCAATATCGTTAATCACTCTCTAATATTCCTTTATCTTCTGCATAATATCAATGGATGTCTGCGTATATTATCTTTCAGTATTTCACCCCAATTGCATTGTTCTATCAGCATATAAGTCCGTCTTTTGCCACCTTTGAAAACCCTGCATCTCGACGACATATCAAATGATACATAAAAACCCTAAGAGATATAAAATATAATTAAGAGAAATAAAACATTAAAGATAACTCCATGTTGATATAGTCGTGCAAACTTAATGCTTCTTTGTCCGTCTAAGACACGTGGCATCATTGCGTAATGACTTGATGAATAAAAATTGTGCATCTCCACTTTGAGGCATTACGTCCATCGTTGATTTTGTCTAAACTTGATCGATCTTTACTTCATTCCTTTTTTGCTCAGCCTGGCTTGCCATGGACATGTGCCTTTAAGGCGTGATGCCTTAATGGATAGATTTAGAGCATATTATCATCAAAGCTTTATGCCTACCACTCGATCAAATGGGACTTGCTCGATCTTTACCTCAATCTGACCTTAGCCCTAACTGAGCTTTAACCCTGGGTATCCAAATTCCTTTATGTCTCCAAGTCACAAAATCATTTCCTTAACTTTGAGTTTGTTGCGAGACTTCACGAGAACCACAAGATCAGACATAAGATCAATGATATGCACTCAATCTCCAGACCATAGAAGAATATTCCATTTCATTGCAAGATAACGAGACAACCATTCGATTAAAAACACATCCACAGTCTACGCCAAATCTCTGAACCTTAAGAGCATATTCCATCTCCTTTCAAGATTACGTGACTAAGGGGCTACGCCAAGTTGCTGAATGATAAAGAATATTTTTTGTCATTGCAAGATTAGGAGACAACAATAAGATTAAAATGGAATCAATGACATATAATTCATCCTTACAAAATCTGAACTGATCCTGACTTGACCTTTTTATAACTCTGATCCATTCTGAGATCATGTGACTAAGGGAAACTCACAATCTCCAAGTATCTGGCATACCATGGTTTAATTCAAAGACTTAGCACAAACCATAAGATTTGATCCTGATCAATGACCATGATTTCATATGTAACTAACTCTGAACTGAACTTGACTTCAATTGCCTTGACCATGATTCATTATGAGATTCAGCGACTGAAAGAAACTCCAAGTCGCTGGAAGATTAGCTAACCCAAGGGTTTATTGCAAGATTTCACGCCATCCGTAAGATCAGACTTGCATCGACAACCCTCACATGATCTCCTGATCTTTGTTGACTTTTGACTTTGTCTCGAGAATTAATGCAAGTCATAGGATTATAACAAGATCAACGATCTGCGCGTGATCTCAGAATCTTTAACTTAACCCTAATTCCATATGGCGATCATGCGACTAAGGCAAAAAGCAAACCATACTTTAACCCTGAGTTTATCACAAGATTGTGAGACAAATTGAGTCGTTGAAGCTCCCAATGATCTGACTAACTCTGGTTTCATCATGAGACTTAGCGCAAGTCGTAGGATTAGAACAAGATCAACGATCTGCGCGTGATCTCTAAATCTTTCACTTAACCCTGAGTCCATCTGGTGATCATGTGACTAAGGCAAAAAGAAAACCATGTCTAAACCCTGAGTCAGATCCTGAGATCATGTGACTAAAGCCATCTCTGAGTCTCTGCAAGAATTCCTTGACCCTTGGTTAATCACGAGATCTAGCGCAAGCCACAAGATCCAAATTGCATCAACGGTTCCCGTTAAGTCTCCAAAGAAATAATTTAACCTCAAGTGCATCCGGAGATCACGCGACTGAAAGGAAAGAAAAAAATAGACTTTAACCCTGAGTTTATCACGAGATTGTGAGATAGATTGAGTCTCTGAATCTCCCAATGATTTGACTAACTCTGGTTTCATCACAATACTTAACGCACAACACACAATCAAAATTAAATCAACGGTTCGTGTTAAGTCTCTAGATCAAATAAGCATATTCCTTTTCTTCTCGAGATTACGAGACTAAAGGCCGCGTTAAGTTGCTGAATGAGATGGAATATTCCCTTTGGGTCGCGAGATTAAGAGACAACCAAGGAAATGTTAATGTGCACATGATGAATAAGATACTTAAGTTACTCAAAAAAGTAACAAGGAAATAGAACATGGCATGCACAAGCTAGGGTTTTAAGGAATTAAAAGGGTTTAAAGGAAGAAAAAAAAAAGCATAAATCACAATAATGAACATAAGGAACACTTCCCTGAATTATTTTCAAGTCCAAATTTGATCTATAAATCTAGGTTCCACCAGTGGCTCTTTCTAGGGATGTGCATTCATACCTGGACACAACAAGATCCTAGCTATCTCTGGAGAAGCAGACCATTAGAAGAACAAAAGAATATAATACATATCATACAAATAAGGAAAATAAGCTTGCCTTTTTCTGCTTTTAAGAGAATAAATATTTAAGATACTGACCATGTACAGGAAGCTCATGAGGATAATCTTCCAAATCCTGAAAAAGATAAGAATTATCACCTCCTTTACCAATGATGACAAAAGGACCTACCCATAAGGCCTCAAATTTTCCATGTCTGCCTTTATCTTGATCTTTTACATTCCATCTCAAAACTAAATCTCCTTCTTGGAACTTCCTTTCTGTGGTCTTTTTGTCAAAAAAAAAATTCACTTTATGTTGTAATTCATGATTTATCTTTTGAGCATGATTCCTCATTTCATCCAATTCTACAAGCTGATACAATCTATCCTCCATGAAATCCACCTCTTCCCACTGTTCTTTATTCAAAAATTTGTATACTGGTAACAAATTATTCAAAGGTAAATGAGCTTTCTTTCTGTAGACAAGTTCATATGGTGCATAGCCAGTAGACTTCTTAATTATAATTTTGTCTGCCCAAAGTGCAAGTGGTAACTTTGTATCCCATGATCTCTTGTTTTTGTTTAACATTCTTTTGATGATCTTCATTATATTCTTATTACTAGATTCTGCTTGGCCATTTCCTTGTGGGTGATAATGGGATGAATAAGAAATTTTTATTCCATATTTCTCATGAAATTCAATGAACTCTACAGATCTGAAACACATAGTATTATCACACACAATCTTATGAGGGACACCAAATCTTGTCAATATATTTTCAATCAGGAATTTAATCACCACTTTACTAGTATCTTGTCTAGTAGGTATGGCTTCCAACCACTTAGTGAAGTAGTCAGTGGCCACCAAAATCCATTTATGTCCACCACTAGAAGTATCAGTGATTTCTTCCATGAAATCTATTCCCCACATTTGAAATGGTTCTTCACTAGACATAGGATTAAGAGGTAATGCACCATTATATTTGAGTTCTCCTGAAAATGTTTTACATGATTCACATCTCTGAACATATGCATGGCAATATTTAAACAAACAAGGCCAATAGTATCCCGCATTCAATATTTTATAGGTAGTGGTCTTCACTAAAAAATGTCCCCCACATTGTCCATCATGAATATCCTTGAGTACTTCCTTTTCTTGATATTTATCTAAATAAAAAAGAAGTAAATCATCCATGTTTTTCCAGTATAGGTCTCCTTGTATCAAGACATACTTAGATGCCTACAATTTTACTATCCTTTTCTGATTATCTATAAGGTTTTCTAGACATTTCATGTGTTTTAAGAAGTGTACTATGTTAGTATACCAAGGGTACCTTTCAATACTAGTCCATGTCTTACTTAAATCCACTTGATTGACCTATGATGCATCCATATTTGATTCTGCCATCAACCTTTCTAATCCTTGTCCTTTGACAATTTTAGTGATCTGAATCTCTAAATCAAATTCCTGAATTTGATTCACCCACCTACATCTTCTCCCAGTGACTTCTGATTGTCTGAATATATCCTTTATTGTTGCATTAGGAACATAGGCTACTAATTTTTCTCCTACCAAGTAAGCCCTGAAAGACTTTACTACCTTCACAAGTGCATAAGCTTGTTTCTCATTAATATCATAATTTAACTCAGAAGCTTGAAGAGTCTTACTAAAAAATGCTATTGGTTGTTCATAACCTTCACCGTTCTTCTGCAACAAGACAACAACAATGGTGTGATATGATGCAAAAGAAAATAATTGGAATGGTATAGTATAATCTGTAGACTTAAGGATAGAGGCCCCCTTGATTTCTTTTTTAATATTTACAAATGCTTCTAAAGCTTCATTTGTCCATTTCATGTCTGCACCCTTCTTCAACATCATAGCAATTGGTTTAATTATTTTTGAAAATTTTGCGACAAACCTCCTTACAAAGTTTATTTGTCCAAAGAAGGATTGGACCTTTTTGACATTCTTTGGGACCTCAATTTTATCTATGGCTGCAATTCTCTTAGGATCTATTCTTACTCCATCTTTGGACACAATATATCCTAACAATTTTCCTTCAGTGACAGCAAAATGACATTTCTTTGGGTTCAATGATATCCCATATTCAAGGGCTCTTTGAAAGATTTGTTCCAAATGTTTGCAATGGTCATCTGCCCTTTTGGAATAAGCAGTTAGGTCATCCTGATATACCACCATAATTACATCAATAAAATCTTCAAAGGCCACATCTATTGCTCTTTGGAAGGTAGTCCATACATTAGTGAGACCAAAAGGCATTCTAGCATATACATAAGTACCCCAAGGTGCAGCAAATGTTATTTATATTGCTCCTCTTCTTTAACCTTCACCTGGTTATACCCTGAGAACCCATCCATCATTGATAATAATTCATTTCCTGTGACCTTTTGCAATAATGCTTCCATGTTTGGTAATGCATAATTTTCCTTTAATGATAATATATTTAGATTCCTGAAATCTACACAAAGTCTAATATCACCATTATTTTTTCTGACAGGCACCAAATTCAAAACCCATGTTGAGTGTCTAATCAACTTTATTATACCAGTATCCCTCATTTTGATTAATTCATCTTTCATCTTGGGAGCTAAATTAGGATTTATTGGTCTCTTCCTCTGCACGAATGGTTTGGCATTAGGCTTCAAAGGTATCTCATGTTGAAAAAGGTCCTCTCGATAAGATTTAAGGTCATCATAGGACCAAGCAAATACATGCCTATGTTTTCTCAATAGTTTGATGATATCTGCTCTGATCTTGGGGGTTAAAATTTTACCCATAAATACTTCCCTTGGAATTTCTTCATTTCCCAAGTTTATCCTTTCTACTTCATCCGTTGTGGCATTACTGTTTTTCTTGTCTATTTTTTAATCTTTATTGTCAAACAATCTCTCCATTCCTACAAGGGCTTTTGGAACCTTATTGGTTTTAAGCTGAATAACTTCCTTTCCAAACAACACTTCTTTCCCATCCCCCATCTCAACATGAGCATTCAAGTCTATCAATTGATCTTCATACTCTTGCTCACATGTCAAAAATCTGATTATATCTCTGTCATCTTTGAAGATTTGCTAGTTGTTGATGTTATCAGGTATAACAGGCTTGGTTTTAACTTCAATTTGAACTATGTCCTCACAAGGAATGTCATTGTGCTTCAATTCCAAATTAGCCATAAAATCTGCAAGGCTATTTTATTATCTATCTATCCAGTTAATAGAAAAGTCATCAAAACATTCTATTGAATCCCATACTTCATTTTTGTATCTTTTAAGAAGAGGCTGCTTAGAAACAAAATTACTTTTAACTTGAGAAATAATTAATTCAGAATCCCCAAAGACACTTAAACATTTTATTTCATGTTTACTACCTATTATCAACCCAAGAAGTAGAGCTTCATACTCAGCAACATTATTAGTACATTCAAAATATAGTAAAAAGGAATATTTAAATATTTTCTTATCAGGGCCAACGAAAATGACACCAACTCCATTACCATCCCTGCAACAAGCACCATCAAAATACATTTTCCAAATTGTATTGTTACTTAGTTCTGCATGTAACCCAATAGGTTTAGTATTTTTCATTGCATCTTTTGAAATACTTACCTGAAAGTTATCCATATCAGAATGACAAAAATGTGTAACCACTCTTGGATCCACATCCTCAATAATATATGGACTTCGAGTCTCCTTGTCAATTCTTACATCCCTGCCATTCACTTAAATATAAGCATAAGAAATATCTAATTGAATACTACCTCCTACTAAGCTAGACCATTGTCTAGATAGAAGCATTCCATAATTGGCAGGGACTTCAACCATAGTAATATCCATTTTATGTGACATTTCAGGACATGTAGGAAATTTAAATTCAACATTTTTCACTATGCCTACAACGGGAACAAATCTATTATCCATAGCTTAACATCTACCAAATTTGGTATCAACATTCATTCCTAATTCTTTCATCACATCATTAGGCATGATGTTTACTGTTGCACCAGAGTCTATCATACAATTCTTTACCAATCCATTGTTTATCAATAGAGTAAGATAGAAAGATCAATTTGATTTCCATTTTTGTTTAAAGTAGTTCCTAGATAAATAGTTGGAGGATCCTTTACTTCTTGGTTAAGATCTTCCTTATTACCTACATTAGACAATATTTTCAAAGCTTCACTTTTACATTCAGGTATTTTAACTATTTCAAGCAAAGGAACAATGAGATAATGCATTAGACATGAAAGAACACTCATTGGGAAGAAATTTATTGACCACCTTTTCTCTTGATATTTTTGGAAAGTCCTAAGGTTCTGCCTGTTTCTCTTGAGCAATGTTTTTGTGCTTCAGCTTCTTTGGATTAGTTCTTTTGTCAGGTTTCCCTTATTCTGCATGTATTGTTATATTCCTGAACTTATAATTACTTTTTACTTCTTCCACCACAGCTATTGTGTATTCTTTCTTCTCCTCTTCTGTTAATTCTCTTATTCTTGGAGTACTCTCATGATAATCCCCATATTGGTATACTCTACTTAGATCATCCTTGCAATAGTATTCGTCTGAAGAGTTATAATCATCACATCCCCACATAGGATCTATCGATAAATTATTCACTGTGGATCATTGATTATCATTCTAATCTTCATCCTCTTTCCATCTCTGGGTCACAACACAATGCTCAGAAGAATGTGGTAGTGTGCAAGCTTCACACCAAGGATAGCTTTCCACAAGATGGTTGTTTTTCCTTAACGAATCAAGAGTATGTAATTCTTTTTTCACCAGTTTCACATCCTTCCATTCTGTGTTATAAGGCATGTCCTGCAATCTATATCTATCATTTTTGTATGGAGATCGATTACTCTGGTTGTACTTAAAATTATATTTTCCATTATTCATTTGGAGGCCTTTCACCATATTCATAAGCTTATCTAATTTATCTTCTTCCTTGTATTGTTTTGGCTCTTTTGGATTGAACAACCGAGTGTCCTCCCTCTTAGCAATTATACCTAATGCCTTCCTATCATTTTCAATAGCTATGGAAATCTTGAGAGCATGTGCTAAAGTAGAAGGCTTATGAGATCTGATTTCATAATTGGTCCTTCCATCAAAAGCACCCATATAGAAATTTATCAGAAAGGAACCAACAAGTTGAACATCTCTTGGAATCCTATTTAAAACCTTGTTGAACCTTTTGTTGAATTGAGCCACAGATTCATTCTGATTTTTCTTCATACTTGTCAACTCATGTGATGCAAAACAAGTGTCATTATGATCACCGAATTGTTCTATGAATTGATTAACGAATTCATTCCAACTAGATATGGATCTATCTGACAAACTTTTGAACCATTCTGCTGCATCTTCTATGAGAGATTGAACAAAAAGTTTCATGTATACATCCTCATTGAATTCATCAAGATCTTGGATAACATTCTTCAAATTTATACAATGCACCTCAGCTAATTCTGATCCATTCCTTGAAAACTTTGGAATTGCACTTCTTAATTCATTTTTTATGTCATTAGGATATCCCCTTATGCCATAAAAATCTAATTGTCTGTATCTTTCAGAAACCATTGGGGCTCTATAGTTGTTTCCATTTTGTTTGATTTCTCCATGTCTTGGATTTTGCTGATTTGCATTCTGGAATCCTTGATTATTTCTTGGTCCAAAATTTGGGTTGATATTATAATCTCTTGGGCCATTGTTCTATGCCCTTTTTATTTTGATATTCGTTATACATTCTTCCATCATTTTGATTCCCATGATGTTCATATTGGTTAGATCCATTACGATTCATTCTATTTTCATGGTTATGATGTTCTCCATTGTTTGGTTGTCCCTAATGATCACTTCTTTCATTCCCATTTTTGTTTTTCTCACACCTTCCTCTATTGTCTGGTTCAAACAATGGATTAGTATGATAACTGTTGAAAATATTCCCCCATTCTTTCTATGAGGAGGATTGTATACACCATTTCTATCATCCTTAGTCAATTTTTTGTCTCTTGGTGATTTGATTGCACTTTTTTGTATTCTCATCTTTCTTAATATCTCTTATGGTTGCCTCTTTATAGCCCTGACCATTTCTTCATTGTCTGAGCCTGCATTAGCTATTTCATGAAATATAACATCTCATTTCCTATCCTTTTCTTCCCTTTCAATCATCTTCTAATTTGTATCATGCTAGGACTCATGTTTTTCCCTATCAACTTGGAAAAAAGGATTACAATTTTCATCATTATTCTCATGCCTATGATGACTTGAACTGGGGAATTGTTCACAGGAAAAATCTCGATTATCCCTATCAGGGTATATCATGTGTGGTCCATACATCATTTTTTTATCTGAATCTTTACCTTTCCTTGTTGGTTCCAACTCAACAAATTTGTCTTGTCTTAAAGATCTTCTTCCTAACATAAATTTGTCACTTATATGTTATAGAATTTCAAAAGTAGAGTTGCCGCTTCCTTTATCAAAAAGAAACTAATATCTCACTAGTCTGGGTTCCTGTCTCCAGTAGAGTCTTAATTCTTCAAATTATTCCCAAATATCTTGAGAAATTTTCAAACTATCCTTACAAAATTCCCTAGCCGAGTCGCCAATCTGTTGGTGCTCAAATCAACAAATTCGATTTCCTATGGACCTGCCAATCCAATGTTGGGAAACCCAAGTGATTTGGCCAACTAACAAGGTTTTAACCAAGACAAGGTTGAATCTCGTACAATTCTGGCTTTGCAAAACCAAGGCTGGTAAGCCTATACCTTAGATTTATCCTTTAAATCTCAAGGTTTTTTTTATAGTAGATAAAGTGTACTTCAAACCTCTTTCTCTCACAATATGGCAAGGTACTTGAAAGAAATCTTCACTGAAAATAATGTATCACAAAATGCTAACTGAAATGCTCTAATAAGTTAAGTGAATGTTTGTGAATATAAATGTAAATTGAAAAGTGCAGATGGATAGAATATCACAAAACTATGAACAATGAACTAAATAATCATAAACAAATATGTATATAGACCAATGTCTTATTTTCTCATGGGCAATAGAGTCAAAATCATCCCAATCCTATGTACAACCTTAAAGACAGTTTACAAGAAACATATCACTTCAAAGGTGTTATGAAATGAGCATATAACCTAAGATAATTTACTGTTATCTCAATTGATAATCAATTTTCAAATGACAGACCGATTGATTATGGCCACAATCAATTGAATTTAACCATACAAGATGAAAAGACCAAGTGATAATAGAAACTACGAATTTAATCAAGAATATGCTACACCAAACTATCACTTTGAAGAAAATCTATAGATTTTATCTAAGGGACTAATTGAAAATGAAAATGAATCTATTCCCACAGATGAGAGAAAAAGGGGACTTATCTTTATTGATATTAGAAAAATTATACAAGTAGGTTAATGTTCTAGTTGTTGATCAAAACTATCCAATATGACTATAGTAACCGTAATCATTCTTCTTGTATTGATCTTGGTATCCTTATTTATATCAAGTCCAAAGGATGCGAACAAGCTTCAGATCAATACATTTATTCGTAACTAATACCTAATCTTAGGATCAACAACTGAATAATTATAATTACATCCCAAGAATGATTAGTCATCCTTGTCTGAAACTCAATTATCAACCCAAATAGATAAGAATAATAGTCACTAACAAATCACTCGTGATTTATTAGAGTAAATTCAGAATAATAATTTTTTGTTAAAATATTATGGTTCTCCGACCATACTTTCATCCATATATTTATTCTTCTGCAAATAGATATCCTCTCTGGCATGTTGAATATCTTCATCATGTTAATCAAAGAAGTCGATATCATTAATCACTCTTTGATATTCCTTTATCTTCTACATAATATCAATGAATGTCTACGTGTATTATCTTCTAGTATTTCACCCCGGTCGCATTGTTCTATCAGCATATAAGTCCATGTTTCACCACCTTCAAAAACCCTGCATGTCGACGATGTATCAAACAATACATAAAACCCTAAGAGATATAAAATATAATTAAGAGAAATAAAACATTAAAGATAACTCCTTGTTGATATAGTCGCACAGACTTAGTGCTTCTCCGTCCGTCGAAGACACGTGGCATCATCGCGTAATACCTTGATGAATAAAAATCTTGCATCTTGGCTTTGAGGCATTATTCCCACCATTGATTTCATCTGAACTTGATCGATCTTTACTTCATTCCTTTTTTTCTCAGCCTGGCCCACCATGGACACGTGTCTTCAAGGCATGATGCCTTAATGGATAGATTTTGAGCATCTTGTAATCAAGGATTTATAACCTACCACTCGATCAAATGGGACTTGCTCGATCTTTACCTCAATCTCTGACCTTATCCCCAACTCAGCTTTAACCCTGGGTATCTGAATTCCTTTATGTCTTCAAGTCACGAAATCATTTCCTTAACTTTGAGGTTGTTGCGAGACTTCACGAGAACCACAAGATCGGACATAAGATCAACGATTTGTGCTTAATCTCCAGACCATAGAAAAATATTCTATTTCATTACAAGATCACAAGATAACTGTTCGATTAAAAATACATCCACGATTTGCACCAAATCTCTGAAACTTAAGAGCACATTCCATCTCCTTTTAAGATTATGCGACTAAGGGGTTGCACCAAGTTTCTAAATGATAGAGAATATTCTGTTGTGATTGTGAGATTAGGAGACAACCATAAGATTAAAATTGAATCAACGATATATAATTCATCCTTACAAACTCTGAATTGATCCTGACTTAACCTTACTATAACTCTGATCCATTCTAAGATCACGTGACTGGGGAAACTCGTAATCTCCAAGTATCTGGCCTAACCATGGTTTAATTCAAAGACTTAGTGCAAACCATAAGATTTGATCTTGATCAACGATAATGATTTCGTCTGTAACTAACTCTAAACTGAACTTAACTTCAACTGCCTTGACCATGATTCGTTCTGAGATTCAGCGACTGAAAGAAACTCCAAGTCGCTGGAAGATTAGCTAACCCAAGGGTTTATTGCGATATTTCACATCATCCATGAGATTAGACTTGCATCGACGACCCTCAGATGATCTCCTAATCTTTGCTAACTTTTGACTTTGTCTCAAGACTTAGCGCAAGCTGTAGGATTAGAACAAGATCAACGATCTGTGCATGATCTCAGAATCTTTCACTTAACCCCAAGTCCATCTGGTGATCACGCGACTAAAGCCATCTCTGAGTCTCTAAAGGAATTCTTGACCCTTGGTTAATCACAAGATCTAGCGCAATCCACTGGATCAAAACTGCATCAACGGTTCACGTTAAGTCTCCAAAGAAATAACTTAACCTCAAGTTCATCTGGAGATCACGAGACTAAAAGGAAAGAACAAACCAGACTTTAACCCTGATTTTATCGTGCGAGATTGCGAGATAGACTGAGTCGTTAAATCTCCCAATGATCTGACTAACTTTGGTTTCATCATGAGACTTAACACACAACACACGATCAAGATTAAATCAACGGTTCGCATTAAGTCTCCAGATCAAATAAGCATATTCCTTTTCTTCTCGAGATCACGAGACTAAAGGCCACACTAAGTTGCTAAATGAGATGGAATATTCCCTATGGGTCATGAGATTAAGAGACAGCCAAGGAAATGTTAATATGCACATGAAAAAATAAGATACTTAAGTTACTCGGAAAAGTAAAAAGGAAATAGAACATGCCATGCATGAGCTATGGTTTTAAGGAATTAAAAGGGTTTTAAGGAAAAAACAAAAGCATAAATCATAATAATGAACATAAGGAACACTTCCCTAAATTATTTTCATGTCCAAATTTGATCTGTAAATCTGGGTTCCTTTACGCTCATAGAAGATTTTTTGAATTTTTAAATCAAGGAGTGAAAATGAATTTAAATGACCCTTTTGGCCCTTATATAGGTTTTGACCTAATTTTTAAATTTCTCTGATAAACGTGAAAATTACACCCTTAGCTAATTGGATAGTCCTAAATCCATTTTCAGGGTCAAAATTGACATCAGATGTCAATTTGTTGGTCAAAAACACTAATTAACTTGTTATTCTAATGCAGTTGATCGTTGACGCTTTTCTTGCAGGACTCCTCAAAATCATTCCTAATCAACTGAATCAAGCATTCCCTATTTAAATCCAAAAAAGTCAACTTTCATCAACCCAAGTCAACTCTTGGTCAAAATTGGTCAACTAGACCTCAAATCAAGCTCGAATCCAATTCTTTTGTATCAATTAGATGCTTTCAAATCATTCACAATCTTGCTTTTCACCCTAACATCATTTTGATTTTGATCCCGAGGAGGGAGCATCAATACATCAATAATTTGATTCAATCAACAAGTTTCATCGGTAGGGGAATCAAAGCTCTGTATCAAATTAGGCTCCTTCCTACCACAAGTAATTTCATTGCTTCACATCAAGTTACTTGAATCTCTAGGCCACATCAATATGATAGCACCTCTTAATCAGGTAAATGACTTCATTGGGACCCATATAAGGTCAATTATCCCAAGCAATCGATCAAATGACAATTAATCTCATCGCACCACATAAGGTTGTTTAGTCATTCAAACCAATCTAAAAATTGGGAAGTCTTCTTTGGGATGGATACTCAGTTTCATTGCTTCACATCAAGATGAATATTCAAACCTTTCTACTAGTCTTTGATCAATCAAGTACGGAGCTAATATCTTTAGATCTCCCTATTAGTCTTTTCTCATTCAAGTCAAAAGCTGATATATTCAATCTTCAATCGATCAAGTTCGATCAAGTTTGCAATCAATTATGATATGTGGGATAGTTTCATCTCTTCACATCAAGCTATTCTCGATCTATCATCAAATGTTCTTTGAATCAACGCGTTGCTCGCACATTGATTCAAAGAGGGACAAATGTAATCACCTAAAATTGGTCTAGTAAACCTATAGACCCTAATTTGATTAATTTACCTTAAAAATCCTAATTCAAAGGCATTTATTGCTAGACCTTAATTATGTAAGTATTTAATCAATTTTTTTTGGATGATATCAGTTTTGGTTAGTGATCATGTTGTTGATATTCATGTTTTGTCATTGATGTCGACATATATTTCTGTGGAGAGGACATACTGGTTACTTGACTGGAAGAAGTGTACGGACACCGTACAAATGATTTAGAATGATCAAAGTTGGATTTATTCAAAAGGATGTGTGTTGACCTTATTCCTAAGGTCTCTTGGTTTTATGTTGCATATTGTGGATGTTACCGTTGATTTGGTGAAGATTGGTTTCTGGACTGTAACAGTGATTCTAGACAGAGCAGGTCTCTATGTTTCAGGTATATCTTTCTGGTGAATATATTTCAGATGATGCAAGCTTACTGGTGGACAACTGACATATGTTGTAATAATGGGTTAAGTTTGATTTTTGTTTAAGGACTGGTAACGTTAGTTGTGGTGTGTATTCTGAAGAAGACCTAATTGCTGGCCAACTTCAGACATGTAGCGTGTAAAATGAAATGTGAGTGTGGATTGCGGATCTGGAAGCATAATTGATGGATTGTAAATGATGTTTACTTTTTATAGGTACCGTTTGTATCTTAGCAAGGGTTTAAATAATTATGTGTATGTTAGGAAAGCTTAATTGACCGGCCTAATTAATTATTTATGTATTAGGAAAGCTTAATTGGCCGACCTAATGAATTACTATAAGAGGGTATATACAAGTGATCTTTTCTTTTGAAAATATGTGATAGAGATTGAAAGGAAGAGGAAGTGAAAGCTGTGAGGCTTGTTTGGCTGCTAGCTGTAGAGAAGAGTTTATGAGAAGAGTACTTCATTGGAACTGACCAAGCAAAGATAGTTGCTATCAGACAATTCACTAGATTGTGTATTTGCTTTATACACTTGTTCGGATTGTAAATCCTTGAGGGTGGCTTTAACCTTCTTTGGGAAGTCTACCTTGGAAATGAGCCTACTATTTCTTTTGACTCCTAACAGGGTCTGTCTCCTAACAGGGACCATGTACTATAATGTTGTAACAGGCTCCTAACAGGGCTAAATCTTTTAATAGGGATACTATACTCTCAGTACATTATTTGTGGGTGTTATTTCCCATCGGGGTTTTACCTTTAACAAGGTTTCCTCAACAAAAAATATTGTGTTATGGTGTTGGCATTTACTGTGTTGTCATTTACATTTGCATATTTGGTTTATAAAGTTTAAAGTTTAATAATCTATATCACAAATGATTCACCCCCCCTCTCAGTTGTCTTGTGGACTATTATTCCTAACAATAGGTATCAGAGCTTGTGACCCTTAGAGAGAAAGTTTAACAATTTGAGGTGATCCTAAAAGATGACTTACTATAGGAAGGATAGTCTGAAGTTTGATCCTGAAAACTTTGACAGTTGGCAGAACAAGATGAGAACACATTTGCTATGTCTAGGAATTGATTACTGGATGATCATAAAGAAGAATGAAAAGATAGCGACTGAGGATGAATTAGAAAAGGCTACTGAAGATGAAAATAAGTTATTTTCATGTAATATATTTGCAAGGGAATCTTTGATCAACGCACTTTCAAAAGGAGAATTCACTGAAGTAAAGGACTTGGATTCTGCACATGAGATCTAGTCAAGATTGGAAGCATTATACATTGGAGATAAGTTTAAAAAGCAGGCAAAGATACAAAACTGGAAGACAAAGATGGAATCACTGAAGATGAGAGATGATGAGAACATTAGGGCATATGGACAGAGAATTACTGAAGTGGTTACTGGAATTAGAAACTCTGGAGGTACTTACAGTGAGGAAGAAGTGATTGTGAAGATACTCATATCTTTGACACATGCATATAGAACCAAAGTACAATCTATAAAGGAGATTATACCTTTGACACCGAACTTTATGAGAGAGATTGATTGGAAAGCTAACTACATTTGAAGCCGTAGAATTGGGATACACTTTACCTAAAGTTGAGTCAGCATTCAAATCAACCATGCACAAGAACAAAAAGACCTTATGTGGAAATGCAAGCACTAGTAGTAATGACCTAAGGGAAGAACTTGGAGCCTATGCTGATGAATGAGAACAAATACAGGAAGAAGAAAGAAAGCTAGTTGAAGTTGTGGCACTGATTGCTAGAAGAGAAAAGAGAGGTAAGGGAAAGTTTGAATCAAATTACCTTTGAAATGTTTTCATGTAACAAGATTGTTCATTTTGCATCTAGATGTCCTAAAAGAGTTCCAAAGCACAAACCTAAGTTTTTCAAGTCTAAGTATTCAAAAGACAAGGAATATTATTATGCTAGTGAGGGTATATCTGATGATGATGATGATGGTGACTATGATGAAATTAGATTTATTGCTATTAAGGATGATGAAACTATACATGAAGAAAAAGCCTTACTATCCCGAGTTGAAAAGATATCGGAATGGGTTATAGATAGTGGTTGTTCACATCATATGAATGGAGATAAAAACAAATTTGTGAGTTTGAAAAGACACGATGGTGGTGTTGTTAGATCTGGTGACAATACTCCTAAACTTATTATTGGAGTTGGATCTATTTCTTTGGATGGAAAGACTAACACTAACAATGTATTACTTTTTTATGGACCTAAGCATTATTTGTTGAGTGTTGGACAGTTAGTAGACAAGGGTTATCAATTGAAATTCATTGATGGGAAATGCTCTATCAGAAGTAAATGAGGAGACTTAATCGCATATGGTACTGAATCCAGAGGTAATGTATTTGAATTGAACACATCTGAAGCTTCTTGTTTTATTGCGAAGGTCGATGACAGTTGGTTATGGCACAAAAGATTTTGTCATGTTAATTTTGATAACATTGTGAAGGCAAGTATGACAAAAGTAGTAAGATATCTACCTAAAATTGTGAATCCATCTAACACTATGTGTAGAGAGTGTGTTATGGGGAAGTAGACTAGAAGCACTTTCAAAAGCAAAGCTTATTCAACAAAAGGGAAGTTGGATCTGGTGCATACAAATCTGTGTGGTCCTATATAAACAAGATCATACTATGGTGAAAGATTGAAGAAGGCACTGTCTGGACTAAAATAAGCACCAAGAGCATGGTATGCAAGACTGGACAAATATCTACTTCGTCTTGGTTTCAGAAAAGGTAATGCATACAGTAATTTATGTTAGAGTAATAGTCTATCGGGTTATTAATTAAATCACTATGATCTAATTACTAACTCACCTATTCACTCTAGTTTGCTTTAGCTAACCTTAGGGTTTCCTTTTTAGGGTTTTCTGATTCCTTTTATAAGGATTCACTTCTTAGTTTTCATTACAGAGTTTTCACATCACATTTTAATTCATAGAAACACATTGTTAATATATTGTTTTATGTTGCATACGATGTCTTTGGCTTTTTGGCCTCCATAGCTATTCTTCTCTTCTGTCTTTTCTTATTTCTTGTGACAGTCATGCATGCAGGTGTTCTTGGGAGGATTTGTGTTTATCAAATCTAACATGGTATCAGAGCCTTTCTGCAGCTGGCTGTTTGTGTTTGTTGAAGCAACAGAGGGTTTCAGAAGTTTATTCGGTGTTTTCTATTGGATCTGGGGGGTCTTTGTTTTTTGAGGCACTTTAGACCAAAACTGACCTCACGGTTGCGTTCGAAAAGCCCAAAAACCCCAAAATCCATATAAAGCTTGTCCATTTTGGACAACTTGACCCCAAGGCAAAAAAATTTGGTTTCCAGTGTCTTACGGGCACAGAAACCGAGAAAAAAATTTAAAAACCCTTATTTTTAAAAGGTTTTTCTCACATTTTAAAATGCGCACAGTGTTTTTATTAAACTGCCACCACCGGGCCGCCACCGCACCACCTCCTCTGGTTGCGGGCGCCCCCGGCAGTGGCCCCGGCCGGCCCCGGCGACGGTTTCTCAGTCCGCGCTCCGCGGCCCCTCCGCCCTCCTCAGCGGCTCTGCCGCCTGCGCTCACCTCCGGCTCCGCCGCCCTTGCGGCCCGCTCCACGCTCCGCTCAGTCTCCGCTGCGCACTGAGGCCCCCGCCGCCCCGCAGCGCCGCTCCGCCGGCCCCCGCCGCCCTCTGCGGCCCCCGCCGACCGGTGGCGCCTTTTCAATTGGTGGCCCTTTCTGCTAGCCCCCTGCGGGCTCCTTTTGATACGCAAGCGGTCACATGGGTGACCAGGGGCTCCACCCCAACCCCCTACGCGCACCATGCGCCCAGGGGCTAGTCCCTTCTTAGCCCCAGGGGCTTTAAAAAAATTTTTTGGGGCCTTTCTGATCCTCCTAGACTGTTTTCGCTCTATCTTGAGCATCCGGGGGTCTTTTTTCGACTTCCATATACTGTCAGAAAGCTCTTTTTGAGCACTTTCCGATGATGGAGGTTGGGTTTTTGGGTTCTGCCATTTTGACAGTATTTTTTGTTGTTGAAGTCTGATGTTTGTTTTTACCTTCCGGGAGTCATATCTGGCTCATTCGGACTCCTTTTTTGGCAAACCAGATATCGTCAAAAAGATGGTTCAGTGAACTATTCAGTTGCAGAGGTCTTTTTTCCAGATTCTTCTCTAGGTTTTCTCTCCTCCAAGTTTGGTAGTTTATGCACTCTGATGGATTGCTTGGGTCTACAGGTTCTGGGATCTCTTCTTCTGATATTTTAGCTCACTCTTCTTTCTGACTTCTGAGCTTGTATGCTTCTTTTGTTGCATCTCTGTTCTATAAACACACTGTGATAAAGTGTCTACTTCTGTATATCTGGGATCTTGTACACCTTGTATGGTTTTTGTACTTGCACTCTGTTATAAAGTGCCATGGGGGGTTATGATGCTTATGCCATTTTAGGCGCATCCACCTTTGTCAAGTGAGTGTACCTTCCATGACATTAGCCCATGCTGTGTGTCGGTGACACCACCCTTTATCCTGTGTCTGTACTTCTGTTGCACTGTTGGCATTCCTGGTTCTTTCTTATACAGATGTTTCTGGCATTACATTTCAGTGTTCCTGTCACCTCTCCCAGTTCAGCATTATGGGGGGGTTCACCTATTGGTTCTATTGCTTCCTGGTTCGATTGATCAGCTCTTCAGACATTGTCTTCTCTACCTGATCATGCACTTCAGTGGGGGTTCTAGCAGTCTCTTCTGACAGAGTTTTCAGCTTCATGCTTCGGAGATGCCTCTTGCTCATTCTTGTTCCTTTCTCTGGGACATCTTTTCCCTAGATTGAAGGTTTAGTTTCCTTCATCTAGTTCATTTCTTATTTTTGGGTACCTGATCAGGCCTTGTTACCGGGACCCATCTTTCCTGCTTCCTGCAGTAGTTTCCTAGGTTTTGCTTCTCCCTAAGCTTATCTTAAGGGGGGGTGTTAGAGTAATAGTCTATCGGGTTATTAATTAAATTATTATGATCTAATTACTAACTCACCTATTCACTCTAGTTTGCTTTAGCTAACCTTAGGGTTTCCCTTTTAGGGTTTCGCGATTCCTTTTATAAGGATTCACTTCTTAGTTTTCATTACAGAGTTTTCACATCACATTGTAATTCATAGAAACATATTGTTAATATATTATTTTTTGTTGCATACGATGTCTCTGGCTTTTTGGCCTCCATAGCTATTCTTCTCTTCTGTATTTGCTTCTTTCTTGTGACATTCATGCATGCAGGTGTTCTTGGGAGGATTTGTGTTTATCAAATCTAACAATTTATATTTGAGAACTGATGAAGATGGAATCTTAATTGTAGAAGTTTTTGTTGATGATATCATTTTCGGAGCCAATGATAAGATGAGTAAGAAGTTTGCTAAATAAGAGTGAGATGAAATTTTTTCTTGGTTTACAAATTAATCAGGGTAAGAATGGAATTTTTATATCTCAGACCAAGTATCTTAAGGAAATGTTGAAAAAGTTTGGAATGTAAGATTGTAAACCTGTTGGGACACCTATGGTTACTAGAAACAAACTGACTAATAGTGATGAGACTCAAAGTGTTTTTTAGACTAAGTATAGATCGATGATTGGAGGTCTATAGTATCCAACTCACACTAGACCAGATATGACAAATGCAGTTGGAATTGTGGCTAGATATCAGGCAGATCCTAAAGAGACACATTTTGTTGCTATAAAAATAATTTTCAGATATTTGAAAAGGACAATAGAATATGGATTGTGGTATGAAAAATTAGAAGATTTTACTTTGTAGACTTATACTGATGTTGATTGGGTAGGTAATGTGGATGACAGGAAGAGTACAAGTTGTGGTGCATTTTTCCTTGGGAAATTATTGGTTTCTTGGTTGAGCAAGAAGCAGAACTGTATTGCTTAATCTACTGTTGAGTCAGAGTATGTTGCTGCTGCAATAAACTGTACACAAGTTGTTTGGATGAAACAAATGTTGAAATACATTAGAATAATATTTAAAGAACCAATGGTTATCTATTGTGATAACACTAGCACAGTGAATATGTCGAAGAATCCTATAATGCATTCAAAGACTAAACATATTTCTATTAAGTATCATTTCTCGAGGGATAAGGTAGCATATAAAGAGATTAAACTGGAGTATATCAGCACAAATGAACAGATAGTAGATATATTTACTAAACCTTTTCCAAAATATGCTTTTGAATATCTCAGAGGTGTGCTTTGGGTGGTGACCCCTCCTAGTGGTAATTAAATGATGTAGATATGCATCAGTCCAGTGGATCTCAGAGCTATATCATTCTCTGGACTTGATGTATGGATCTACTCCTTAGGGGGAGTTATCGGAGGAGAATACTATGGAGTACATTTGGGTGATCTTGCACCTGGTTGATGTACATGAAGATTTGAAAAAGCTACACCTTACATAATACTACAAATGAGTTATGGCACCCTTTTCCATTGCTGCCAAAGAGGGAAGGAATCTATGTGAAAATCCCTACTATTTTGAGAGATTTATGTTGAGGATATTGAGAAGATTGTATTGAGAGACAGTACTTCTGGGTTGATGCATATGTATTTTCCCATATGTTTCCATCAATTCCAAAGGGGTATATTGTTGGATGATATCAGTTTTGGTTACTGATCATGTTGTTGATATTCATGTTTTGTCACTAATGTCAACATATATTTATGTGGAGAGGACAAACTAGTTACTTGACTAGAAGAAGTGTAAGGACACCGTACGGATGATTCAGAATGATCGAAGTTGGATTTATGTAGAAGGATGTGTTTTGACCTTATTCCTAAGGTCGCTTGGCTTTATGTTGCATATTGTGGATGTTACAATTGATTTGGTGAAGACTAGTTTTTGGACTGTAACTGTGATTCAGGACAAAGCAGGTCTTTGTGTTTTGGGTATATCTTTCTGGTGAAGATATTTCAAATGATGCAAGCTTACTGGTGGATAGCTGACATATGTTGGAATAATGAGTTAAGTTCAATTTTTGTTTAAGGACTGGTGACGTCAGCTGTGGCATGTATTCTGAAGAAGACCTAGTTGCTGGCTGACATCAGACATGTAGCATGTAAAATGAAATGTGAGCATGGATTGTGGATCTGGAAGCATAATTGATGGATTGTAAATGATGTTTACTTTTTATAGGTACCATGTGTATCTTAGCAATGGGTTAAATAATTATTTGTATATTAGGAAATCTTAATTGGGTGACCTAATTAATTATTTGTGTATTAGGAAAGCTTAACTGGATGACCTAATGAATTATTGTAAGAGGGTATATATGAGTGATCTTTTCTTTTGAAAATATGTGATAGATATTGAAAAGAAGAGGAAGTGAAAGTTGTGAGGCTTGTTTGGCTGCTGGATGTAGAGCAGAGTTTATGAGAAGAGTACTTAATTGGAACTGACCAAGCAAAGACAGTTGCTATCAGACAGTGCACTGGATTGTGTATTTTATTTATACACTTGTTCAGATTGTAAATCCTTGAGGGTAGATTTAACCTTCTTTGGGTAGTGTGCCTTGGCAGTGAGCCTACTATTTCTTTTGACTCCTAACAGGGTCTGTCTCCTAACAGGGACCACGTACTGTAATGTTGTAACAAGCTCCTAACAAGGCTAAATATTTTAACAGGGATACTATACTCTTAGTAAATTATTTATGGGTTTTAATTCCCACCAGTGTTTTACCTTTAACAGGGTTTCCTCGACAAAAAATATTGTGTTATGGTATTGGCATTTACTATGTTATCATTTACATTTGAAGATTTGGTTTATAAAGTTTAAAGTTTAATAATCTATATCACAACTTATTCACCCCCCCTCTCATTTGTCTTGTGGACTGTTATTCCTAACAAAATTGCTTGCATAATTAAATCATACTTGTTGAATCAAATCCTTAATCAATTCTTAAAACATGAAATTGATTGAACTATAGGGTTTAATTAAAAGTCCCAACACATTTTAATTAAAATAACCCCTTCACACATACTCACACATGTGTGAGCACATAAAATTCAAATAAAAGCAATTAAAAGGGGATAATTACCAAATTTGTCTCATTCTCCCCCATACAAGCACAAGGTTGACCAATCAATGATCTTCCACCCGGATCAAGCTCACGTGGATTGAAGGGAAATGCACCTCAACCACCCTTCATGGCTAAATCTCGATCGTCCATTTTGAAGGAATTCCTATAAAAGGGATAGCTCCCTTTGCTCAAAGAGAGGCACAGTTTGAGAAGTAACATTGTAATGTTATTTTGATTCTAGGTTTTGATCATATTTTAGAATGTATTTTCATGATAGCTTAGTGTTATGAATTTTTTTTATTAAATGAAATTCTAGTTTCATTTTCTTAGTATGTAGCTATATATTTGCTTAGATTAACTATGTTTGGCATGTATTTAGCTTAGTTTCATTCGTGCATTTCATCTCCATAATCTTGAGGGAAAAGTATGCAAGTTCATGCATTATTCCCATCTCTTGAATCTTCCATTTTAGAGTTGCCTAGTCACTTATTCTAAATTCCAAACCGATGAGCATCCATTGAGAATCACACTCGCTTCAACTAGGAAGAAATAAGTCATTTTTAGGGTAGTTTTATATTGTTAGATTTTGATTTGATTGGTCACTAACCCTTGAGCTAATGGTTTATTGAGTGTTTGGTATTTTTAGGCTTAAGACCACATTTACCACATGTACACGTGTGTGTGACTTCTTAGAATCATGATGTATCATCATTCTCCTTGATCCCCTTCCCTCTCTTTGGTATACTCTCCCTCCTTGTTTGAGATGGGAAACTAGTTTCTTGCTTCCACCTCATAAACCAAAGGTAGTTAGTGACCATAACATCCATAACATAATATAAACACTCAATATAAAATAATCACGAAGACAATATATCTCATCTATTTCTTTTAGTCGTTATTGAATCTATTATTTTTTGCATGTCAAAAAAATAATAGAATTATCTTAGCATAATTATTCTCAAACCACAATTTTGAAAATATAACTTAAAATGTACAAAAAATGCTTTAACTTATAATTATCTAAAATATCATAGCTAAAATAGTTCAAAAAAGAGGTGTAACATTGTAAAATTCAGACCATGTGTATACACCTAAAAATGGTCAAGAACAATATTAATTAAATACAAGCAATTTAATTAATAAAATCATAGATTGTTTTTTGAATTCCTAAAAATTATTGAAGGTTGAAAAAATGCACTCTGCAACTAGTCTGTATCTGACGGAGGCTTACGTTGGCATCCTCCCTCGGGTGGTGTGCTAGGTGCGTGACTGTTTCAATTGTGTGACGTGTCCTCCTTTTGTTACCTTGAGTCTTGTTTTGTATTTCTTGGGTGATATTTATTTTGCTTGGTGTTCTATGTTATTTATTTGTGCCCTTGTTTTTTCCTTTGTGATCTTGGGTGAACATTTCCCTCATCTGGTTCGTGCGTGTGATGGGAGGTTTGATTAATAATGTGGATATCCCATAGAAGGATGTGGAAATCATTATGGGAGATGCACAGGCAAGCGTTAATGAGAAGTGCAATGAGACTGTAGATTATATTAATCCTGGTAATTCCAAAGGAAAATTGTCTTATAAGCAAGTGGTGGTTGAAGATAACACATTACTCTCGTCGAGTGCAGAATTTAATGGAGTCTTCAGTAGGAGAATGGTGGGTGCAGAACACAGAGTTGTGGGATGGGTCACTGTTAGAAATTAATCTTTACTTGCATTATGTAAGTAGGAGATTCTTATGGAATCCCTACACCTTTTTTGTCTTCTTGTACAAGCGTGAGGATAATTCCTTTTATTGTAATTTCCTTTTTAGTTATTCCTCCTTATGAGGAATTTTACACTTGTCTCACACACTATTGAAATGTGGCATACATAGATATTGGAGTTACCATGCAACTCCTCTCTCACATCTCTATTAAATAGATGTCTCTCCTTCTCTTCTTAGATAGACTAAGTAGGTTAATTCTCCTTCTTGAATACTATTGTATGAGCTTGGCTCTCTCTCTCTCTCTCTCTCTCTCTCTCTCTCTCTCTCTCTCTCTCTCTCT
>MU224281.1:4563765-4592004 GCA_018584345.1 Thuja plicata
TTGATCATGATCAAAGCTTGGTTAAGTCAAAATCTTTGAGGCATTTTCAAATGGAGGGAAAGTTTGTTGATCTCAAAGATATTAGGAATTAAATAATTCCATCTTTTAATTAAATTAGCCATGGAAGGGTGATTGGGTTGGATTTGATCCTTTTTGATTTGAACTATACAATTGAAAAATCAATTGCATAATTTGATTAATCCCTTTAGGCTTGAATTTAATTAATTGATTTCATGATTTAATTAATCTTTTAAATTGATTTGAATTTTTTCCATTTGATTTGCATTGATTAAATGTCCATTTGATGATATTTTGAAGCATTTGGCTGAGATTTATAGTTTGGAATATTTGAGGTACACTTGGTAAATTTTAGGTGTCTACAGGTTCTAGTTATTTTTTTAACATCATCAGAGCTAAACACAAAAGGGAACTGATTGAAGAAATACAATTGGAGTCCGATAACACCAATGATCCAAAGGTCATTAAAGATGCTTTTCATCAGTTCTATAGTTGGTTGTTTTCTTTAGATTTTTTAATAGAGTCAAGATGCACTAGATAAGTGTCTTAAGATTATCCCCAATAAAATTTCAGAACATAATGCTTCATATCTTGGTAAACCTATATCTCTTTAAGAAATAAAAACAACTATTAACTCTTTTGCTAATGGCAAAGCATCTGGACTAGATGGACTCCCTGCTGAGTTCTATAAACAGAACATAGAATGGATAGGACATGAACTTCTTAATGTTTATGAAGATTCCATGAATAAAGGATCGCTTGGAACTAATATCAGCATAGGGGTTGTTAAGATTCTACCCTAAGCAGGAGATAGAACACTAGTTAAAAATTGGAGGCTCGTTGCTCTGTTGAACCTTTCTTGTAGATTATGGCCAAAGTTTTAGCTAGAAGAATTGATCCTCTACTGTGTAACTTTATATCTAATACTCAAAGTGGATTTATTCAAGGAAGGTACATACTAGAAAATTTGGTTACCAACTGGGAAGCTATGCATTGGGCCCGGGCTGATGGACAGGAGGTGGCTATGATTTTGCTTGATTTTGAAAAAGCATATGACAGGGTGGAATGGAAGTTTGTGCTGAGGATGTTAAATGCCTTTGGTTTTCCTGAATAGTTTTGTAATTGGATAAATATTTTATTTAAGGATTCTTCTACAGTGATTATTGTTAATGGGTCTTTCAAAACCTATAGTGCTTCATAGATCTATTAGGCAAGGTTTCCCAATTGCCCCTTCTTTATTTGTGATTGTTGTAGATGCTCTTTATTATATTCTTTGAGCATAGAGCCTGGGTCCTCTTATTAAAGGTATCTATCTCCCCAATAAGGAAGAATTAATTAATGCTAATTTTGCAGATGGTACAACACTTTTTCTATAAATCTCAGAAGGTAATTTTTACATTGCAGTTGAAAGGATTGAATTTTTTTGTAAAGCTTCGAGTTCTAAAGTATCTCCTCACAAATCCACTGTGTTGGGATGGTCAGAGGATCCTCCCGACTAGTTAAGTCCAAAATAATGAAAATGGGTTGGACCTAACACGATTGTTAGATATTTGGGTATTCCTTTCTCTATGGAACACAATATTGCAAGCATGTTGGATTGGATCTATGATAAAATTAGCAAGAAACACATAAAATGGCAAACTTAGACTCTTTCTATTGTTGGTAGGGTTCAAATTGTTCAAAAATTCCTCTTTGGTCACCATATGTACTATGCTTTGGCATGGTTATTTGCTAATACTCAAGTCAGCATGCTTGAAAATATTCTTAGAGATTATTCTGTAGTCTAATAAGCATATAAATAGGAAGAGGCATTGTGTGAAATGGGAATGGTGCACCAGGAGAAAAGATATGGAGGCTTCGATTTGAAAGACATCAAAATACGTGGCATTGATTTGGAAGCTAAATGGATGTACAAAGCACTTTGGGGTAATGAACCTTGGAAATTTCTTATTAGGAATAACATTGAGAGATCGGTTATCAGGAAAGGCAAACAATGGAGGGATGTTCCAATATGTGACATTGTGATGGGGGATTGCAAATTGAAGTTGTTTGGGTCTAAATTTTTCCACTCTTTTTGGAAAGCATGGATTTAGGTGAGAGAGTTCATTCTAGATAGGGGTGTTGTAGGTGGTCCTCCTTTCTATAATGTTAGTGACCATTCCATTTGGTGGGGGTTGTGTTATAATAATAAACCCCTAGCTCTTACACAAAGTTGTTCTGCTAAACTTTGGAATTTTAAAGGGATCTCACTGATCCAGGATCTCTTGATGGACGGGCACCTGGGGTCGTGGGATATCATTAGCACTAAATATAATATTCCTTCTTCACAGAAGAAAAATTATACCCTCATCAATAAGGCTTTGAAAGCTAATGTGAAGGGAGAGATTATGGATTATGATTCCTTTCTTAATAATATAAAATGGATTGATGACACAAAAATGGCTGCAACATCCACTAAACAATTATATCACATTATTAAAAAGGAATCCTCTATTATCTCACATGTGTCTTAGTGTTGGGGGTCTGATAGTCCTTTTTCTAGATTGGCAATTCTTTTTTGATTATTTTTGGAAGGGCAAAGCTGAACCCAAAAAAGTTTGTTTCGGGTGGCTGCTTTTGCTTAAAAAAATTGTTGTGGGTCAAGTCTTATCTTCAACAGGGTTAGCTCCTGTTATCTGCAGTCTTTGTAATAAAGTTGAAACCTTTGAACATCTTTTTTTGAATGTTATTCTGCACACAAGATTTGGGACATTTTTCTTGGGTCCCCTTGTCTTTGGAATTGTAAACCCGGTGTGTCTTGGAGTGAAATTCTTGCTGGTTATGTGGAGTTCTTTAGTTCTAAATTGAATAGTTTTTGGTTTATTCTAACAAATGAGATTCTTTGGATTCTTTGGAAGGACATGAACATAGAGGCTTTTTAGAAAGAGCAAAGGAAACCTACTGAGTTTAATATTAAACTCACACATTTTCATATTATGTCTCAGGTCTCTGTGGTTCTTAACATCCCAAAGAGTAAATTTATGATGCTGGTTCATGAAGGCAATCTGATGATTCATAAAGATGAGGTGCAATCTGCCCAATATATCAGTGAATATCAAAGTTTTCTTGCTCCAATTGAACTTGAAGATCTTAATAATATTCTAAATAGTTGTCATATGGGGTTCAAAGAGCAGGTGGCTGCAAACACTCCCTAAATTGTACAGGGGGAGCTTTCTGGATGGAAAGAAGGTGCAACAGGGACACAAGATACTACACAATGAAATAATGTATGGGTCCCAAGAGACAATGACAACCAGGATAATAGTTGGGAGTAATTTACAATACTTTTTAGTAAATATTTTGGATGTAATTATGTTCTGAACTCATAGTCTAGACAATATATATTGAACTGGTAGCACTCCCCCAATTTTGTAATTGTATATGTTATGGGGGCTCTGTATAGTTATAGCTAGTGGATAGTGAACTATGCTATTACATGTATCTTTTGTTAAACTATCTTAATAGAAAAATTATTAAAATCATAATTCTTCTACCATGTAATTGAATTAATCATTTAATTATATAGTTTAGACCAATAATCAATTCGTCTAATCCAATAATCAAATAAATCAAATCCACCCCATTCACACCTTTTCACATCATCACTCCTCATAGACAACTCATCACATGTCAAATGCCAGATCATCCTATGGCTAAAGATAATTAATTCTTTTGAATTAATAAATCTCATTTTCCCTCAACAAACCAAAAGAATATTCTCAAGAATATTCCACATTTGCAACCAATGTGACAAAAGCACACAACTCACCAACTTAATTTTGAATCTTGGCCACTCATTGGTGACATATCATCCCCTTCACCCAAATTGCAACTTGACCATGATTGACAGAGAAATTGCATCTCTATCAAAACCCCTTGGCAACACATCCAATTACATGGCGGAACTCTCTGCATTAATTGAAGGATTAAAAATTTGCAGAGACTTGAACTTAAGTAGAGTTGAAATTGAAGGTGATTCTACCATTATTATTAATGGCCTTAGGAAAGACACTATACCCAATTGGAAGCTCAACTCATAGCTTGCAGTTGCTCTAGATCTTTCCTCTTCCCTAACAAGTTGCACTTTCAATCATATTTACAAAGAAGGAAATAAGAAGGTGGACAAACTTGCCAATGATGGAGCATATGGTATTTATAGTACTACCCTTAATCATTTATAAAACTAAAATAACATTAATAAGACACTAGCTCCTATTAGCGCATGGTGTAATATAATATTTTGGAAATTGCAGTTTGTAGGAATTTGTTTATTATACCGAAGAAGACAAAGCAAAGGCAATCCATTAGAAATTACAGGGAACAAGTGTGATTTTTGAAATTCTATGTAATCATCAAAAATAGCAGGGAGGAATTGCGATTTTCAAAACTTTAGAAAATGCAGGGAGGAAGTGTGATTTCTGAAACTTCAGACAATGTAGGGAGGAAGTGTGATTTCTAAAACTTTGAAAAATATAGATAGGAAGTGTGATTTTTGAGACTTCAGAAATCGTATGGAAGAAGTGTGATTTCTGAAACCCTATGTATCCATCAGAAATTGCAAGGTAGAAGTGCAATTTTTGAAACCCCATGTATCCATAAAAAATGTGGGGAGGTGGTGTGATTTCTGAAAGACAGTGTACCCATCGAAAATTGTAGGGAAGAAGTGTGATTTCTGAAACTTTGAAAATCACAAGGAAGAAGTGAGATTTTTGAAACCATATACATGATTTAGAAACCACAGGGGAGAAGTGTGATCTCCAAAACTATGTGTATCAATCAGAAAATACAAGGATGTGGTGTGATTTTTGAAAGACTGTGTATCCTTCAAAAATTATAGGGAGGTGGTATGATACCCAAAAGACAGTATTTCCATCAGAAGTAGCAGGGAAGACGTGCGATTTTTGAAACTCTGTATATACATCAGAAATCGCAAGGAGGTGGTGCAATATCTAAAAGGTGGTGTATCCTTTAGAAATAGTAGGGAGGTGGTGCAATATTTGAAAGGCTATGTTTCCTTCAAAAATTGTAAGGAAGAAGTACAATTTTTGAAACCCTGTGTATCCATCACAAATCGCTAGGAAGAAGTGTGATTTCCAAAACCATGTGTATCCATTAGAAATGCAAGGATGTGGTGTGATTTACAAAAAACTATGTATCCTTCAAAATCATAGGGAGGTGGTGTGATATTTGAAAGGAAGTGTTTCCATAAGAAATTGCAGGGAAGATGTGCAATTTTTGAAACTCAGTATATACATCAGAAATCATAGGAAGGAAGTGCAATCTCTGAAATTCTGAAGAGTGGAGCCTAGGGGCAGTTAAGTACTTTCCATGGGACTGACAACTTATAAAGAAGGTTGTAGATCATTCTTCAAACATTCCAAAGTCAAAACAAAGACAACCCATTAAAAATTGCAAAGAACAAGTGTGATTCCTAAAATTCCATGTAATCATAAGAAATTGCAAGGAGGAAGTACAATTTTTGAAACTTCAAAAATCATAGGGAAGAAGTCTAATTTCTGAATCTTCCCAAAATGCAGACATGAAGTGTGATTTCTAAAACACTGTGTATCAGTTAGAAATCACAGGGAAGAAGGGTGATCTCTGAAACCCTGTGTATCCATCAAAAAATGCAGGGAGATGGTGTGATTCGTGAAAGATAGTGTATCCATAAAAAATTGTAGGAAGGTGGTGAAATTTATGAAAGATAGTATCTTCCTTCTACAAAAATTGCCTAGACAAAACAATTTTTTTTATTATACTGGGCTTTGTTTATATGGACATTTATATGCTACTTCAGATTATATATGTAGCAAAATTCAGTTACTTGTCTGATAGTGGTATTATTATTATTTCATGGTATTTGAACACATTCCAACACAATTTTGTGTGTGTGTGTGTGTGTGTGTGTGTGTGTGTGTGCACATGCGCGTGCGCGTGCACTTACAACGGTCTTTAATGAATATATATTATATCTCTTCTTCTAAATGTTTCAGCACCCATTCTTTATTGGGATTTCTCCTAATTGGTATCTTCTTTTAGCAATGCTTGTCTAGTATATTCATTGGATTCAATGGATTACGGGGAATGTAAGGGAAAATCCTTGGCTCCCATCATCCAACTCATTTAATCTAAGTGTTACTCGTGGAAATTATAACATCTCTACTCTATCTCTTATTTTGCAATTACTCATTTAATCTGTATAACTATGGAAATACTGTAGAATTATGGGTTAATATCATCTCTGGAAAATTTTTAATACTTTAGGGAATGGTAGTATGACTCTACTGACTCCCTTATACAGATTTCAGCAATCTCATGTATTTAAATGCAAATTTCCTACCCAAAAAACTGGGTGATGAAAATAAGAGAGGTAAGATCGGTAAGACAACTAAATTTTCACTATCTAAAAACGCTTGTTCAATTTAATTCTTTGAGTTAAGTCTTTGAAGTCACATTGAATCAACTAATAGAGATCTTTTCCAAGTAGGAGATTTTGGTTATGGGTAACAACATAGTTTGGGCATCAACAATGAGGGTTCACCTCTAAGAGAAAGAAAAGGAAGGAATAGAAAAAAGTGTTAACAAAATGAATTTTCTCTTCTTCTCAATTCTTCTTCTGATATGTAATACCAAGTTAGGATTTCTAACAAGGTGATATCTTGAAACAAACTATATTATTTTGGATGTGAAAATATATGCCCCCAAGGAACCGAGGTCTCAAATTTGTAATGCCTGACAAAGGCAACCAACCAAGATGAGTAATTTGTGATATGGACTTAATCACCTGGGCAAGACTGGAGATTTTTTTAGCTCCATTCTTTGCTACCAATGCCCATAGTGAATATAGCAATTGTAATTTCCTTTTATAATTAATGAATAAAAATCTTTGGCTTCGGCCTTTTATTTATCAAAAATAAAATAACTTAGCCCCAAAGCCTTGAAAATCCTATAAATAGGCATCGTTTTAGAGTAAAAGGGATCCACTTTCATTTGAGCATAGGCCTACCGTTGGTTTAGCAATCTCATTTCATTCTTGGATCATCTTAATGGTGAATTTAGTTTACAACCCATTTAGTACAGTTCATTTCATAACTTAACTGTGCATTATATTGCATTCTTAGCTTAATATTGCATCAAATAGATCATTTCTTAGTATAATTCATCTTAGAATTCATCCTATAATCTACATGTTAGCTTCATTTAGCATCTAGCATCATGATTTTAATATCAAACATCATCTATCTTGCATCTTAGATGAAACTAGCTTGCATCTTCATACAATCTCGTTTCTCAAGTTGTCATCTATGAAGTCTTAATTGCTATTGAGAACAAATCAATAAACTAAACATGTCCTTGAGATTAGAGGACAATGAGATGCTCTTGAAGAGTCTTTTTCTTAGCTTTTCAATTCTTATGTTTCTTAGAATTTACTCTTTGAACGAATGTTTCATTGGTGTGCTTAACACACAATTTTGTATACATTTATTGGCGCCCACCGTAGGGCCCACACATCACTTTGATAAAAAAAATTATTGCAGATTCTTATGCAAGTCTCGGTAAAATGTAGAGTGTCGCATATGTAGCAAATATTTGCACATTTACATCAAATTATATAACATTTGACTAAAAGAATATTGTATTTACACATAAATCTCATATTTGTTCAGAATATTATGACATAGCTTTAAAATCTATCACATTTTCTACTTTTTATTTCACATTTTCTCTTTATTTCTATGTATTTAAAGCAAAGTCTATCACATTTTCTCAATAGAATATCACATTTAACAAATTTTGTTGCGCATTACTAACTTTTGTAGAATTTGAATCTTAGAAATCTAATTGGGGTTATTTTATTTGCTGATGTTAGGGGCACAAAATTAAAGAAAATTGTCTAGCGAATCCCTAAAATTTGTTCTGGGAAGGTGTTGAAGAGAAGAATAGGTGACTCCTCAAGACTAGAGTGGATAAGAGTGAATATCAATGGACAGAGAAGCAAACTCCTTTGACAATTCTGAGAAAATTCTACAAAGGTACCGAGCAATACAATTTGTCAATAGATTTGAATGCTAACTATTAGATTAATTTCTAATTTTGAGTTATTAATCTATTTGATTTTAGCTTGTGGTTGTATGCTTGAACAAAATTGCACTCAAATTGATTCCTTTACTTTGTTCTTTCATTTTGAAAACATGGACTAATTAAGAGACCTTGTGTGCTTGTGGATTGAAGTGGTAGGGATATGTCCGCCCCTCTTTTGGATGATCAAATTACCAAACCCACTAAGATCCCACTTAGTTAAAAAGGTAAAGGAAAGAATCAAGCGTTTTACATACTTGTAGATCAAAGCGGTAGGGATATGCTCTCCCCTCTTTTGGGTGATCAAAATACCAAACCCAACTAGATCCTTTTTTCATTTTTCAGAGAGTGCAATTATCTTTTAGAGGGTGGTACATCTAGAGTTGCCTTAGAAAGGTCAGTGAGAGGGAACAAATAACGCCAAGTTATCAGACCAACTATAAAATAAAATGCAATTGTTCTTAATGGCATGATTGATAGAATAGTTTGGGAATAACTCTCCTCTAATACTTCTTAAGTGCACAAAACCTTGATTTATTAAGGGTGGGAGACCTTTATAATGGATCTTGTACCCTAAATTTTTTAACAAAATCCTTATTAAATCCATGTTAAATAGAAACCTATCCTTTATCCATAGTGTATTAGCTGTAGTGCACAAGGGTTGTGTCGCCCTTGGAACTTACTCACCATATGTACTCTTCTGGTAGTGAGTTGTAAGGTTTTTGGATTTCATCCCCTTAAATCAAGGATCCAGTCCTTGAAGATTCAATTATGTGTATCAATTTCCCTTCTCTCTACAAGGGGTTATCTCTTTTTAAGAGGAATTTGGCACCTTAAGCATGGAATTTCTCCATGAACCTACCTATTTTATGAGGTTGTTTCCCTGAAGCCTTGGTGGGTCAGCAATGGAATGGTTTTTAAAGTTACCTCTAGGTATAAAGACTTTTGATGAATGAATATCCAAATTTGTTAATCAATATTCCTACAACATTGAACATGAGATTACCATGTTAGACTTATGATATACAGAGAAAAAAATAGGGAAGCTTTTTTGAGCTTTCTACAAAGATGGAGAAGAATTTTTCTAAATATCCATGAAGTATACTCGAAAAGGAAAAAAATGGATATATTTATAAATATTTTGGTGACCATAATGAAATTCAAGTCACAACTTAATTGTCCACCAGATTTTTAAAAAGTGATAGAAAATGGAGTCCAAATAGAGGATGCTTTAGTAGGAAGTGGGGAACTAAATATCTACAAGAATAATAAAACCTTTTCAAACAACAACAATACCTTCAACGAAAATTCTTCGAACAAAACTAATAAAGATAAACCAAAGTTTTGGATGAAGAATACGAACAAAATTGTAGTAAATGATGGAGTAGTGGAAGCTCACAATCTCAAACCAAAACCTTTCAATCTTTCAATGAGTTCCACTAATGAGAATAATAATGTTAAGCAATCCCCCAATAATCCCTTTAACAACAAAAATTATTCCAACAACAATCAAGGAAGTGCCAAGCCTAAACCTAACTTTATGACTCAATTTACTCTAGGACCACGGATAAAGTTTACTCCATTAGTGGAAACACTTGAGTCTTCCCCAAGAACACTTGTTGCCAACAAAATTATAACTTTACCAAAGGCAAGACCATATGAACCTCAATTAAATCCATCATGGTGGAGTGATTCTAACCATTGTGAATATCATCATAATAAAGGGCACAAAACGAATGATTGTATGAGGTTGAAACATGTGGTGCAAGACCTCATTGACAATGGTATTATTGAAGTTGATGGACCCAAGGATAATGAAGATCACATGGCCTTTAAAACTCCATTTCTAAATCATGAGAAGGGTGAATCTTCAAAGATTAATAAATACAATCAAAAGGGAGATCATAAGGTAAAATTTTCTCATGCATATGACAGTACAATCAATTCTTTATCTAGTTATGAGAACACCATTAATGTCATAGTGATCAAAGAAAAACAAAACAAAGAACCCACCAATGTCATCACTCGGGCGCAAGCAAAAAATTAATTCTACCTGGAACTTCCAATATTATGAAAATACCTAATCCTTCATCATTTCCATCCAAGAACTACAATTTGATGGATCAACTTCAAAAAACTCCCACACAAATTTCAATCTTGGAGTTGTTAAAAATATCACCCACACATAAGGAGATCCTCGAAAAAGCTTTGGTAGACACAATGGTTCCCACCAATCTAGATGTGGACCAATTTCAAAACATGGTTATTCATCTTATTGCACCACATTACCTATCCTTTTCAGAGCAAGATGACATATCTTTAAATCATCAACAAAATTTTCCCTTGCATATAGAAGTCCTAATCCAAAAGCACAGGGTCAAAAGAGTCCTAATTGATGGAGGTGTTGGCCTAAAAATTTGTACTCTAAATTTGGTAAAAGCCTTGGATATTCTAAAGAATCAATGGATCCAAAGATAAAAATAACTATTGACGATGAGAGATCTTCTAAAGGAACGATCATTCTACCTATTTGGGTAGGACCTATTCAGAAAGAAACAGTTTGTCAAGTACTTGATCTTCAGTTGACCTACAACATATTGTTGGGAAGGCCATGGATACATGAGATGCAAGCCTCTACCTACCATCAGTGTTTGAAATTTCCTTATTTTGAACATGAAATAACTATCAGTGTAAATCTTAACCCATTTCAACACTACAATCATATCAAACTAGTTACAGATTCTTTTGTACCCCACAATAATGAGACTTCTACATCTACCTCAAATTCAGAACAAGATAAGGATGAAGTTCCTAGGATAAATTCACCATCCACATCAAAGGATGAAGAAAATCCAAATGATAAGCCCACTACCTCAAGTCATGAATAAACTATTCCCTCTCTATCTAACAAATGTAAGGAAAAAGTTAGTTTTCTAAAAAGAAATGAAGAAAAACCTAATTCCTCAAAATCAAATTCTTCCATTCAAGAGGGACCATGATTAGAAAGACAAGAGGAAAGGGTGGAACATTACAAAAAAGATGGACACTATGATGAAAAACTTTGAAAAGCAATGCATGATAAAGCAAAAAGGAGTTTGAGAATACTCTATCTCACTGATGGATATGCCAAATTCTCCTAAATCACATGGTAAACCCTTGGTCATACCAAATCAAGCACTTCCTCAAAAGTATAATGATAATTTTGTTAGAGCTACTACTCAAACAAAGATAGAAGAAGACAATAATGTGCTAAAATGGTTATACAAAGATGAGGAGGGAACAAGTGAAAGTGTGTGAAACATTGGTATTCCCACAGAAAAATATGGGAAAGGATTTGATATCATGAAAAATATGGGTTACAAAGGAAGAGGACCTTTAGGAAAAAGAAATAAAGGGTTGTTAGAACCTATACAGCCCCCATGGAGGTCAAGTGAGGAAATATCAGGAATAGGGTATCATGAGCAAGGTAATGGTCAAAAGAATTTCACTAATCCCTATGAACACATTAACATGTTGGATTCAAAAAGTGAAGATGATTCAAATGAATATGAATGGGATTCATTATCCGAGGCATATTTTCATGATAAATAGATATGATGACATGTAACTGATTGAATGTTTGATAATGTTAAGTTGAAGATAATGCAAGGCATTAAATCAGTTAATGTATTGTATTGTCATTGATGTCAACTTGATATCATCTATACGATCATGTACATAATGCCAAAAACTTCAGAGAATCAATGGAACAAAGGTTATGCTTTCAATAATTCATAAAATTCAAGTATTCACTAAGTGACAAACAACACCGACAGAGTGCACACCATAGGTAAAATCAAAGAAGAACAGTCACAGTGTTACCTGATGATCAAAAGTATAGAGTTTCCCGATGAAGCAAAACCACAGGATGCCCGACAAGCTAAAGACAAAGTTGCCCGATGAGTAAAATTCTAATGATGCCCGACGGATGGAGATCACAAAGCTAACTAGAGTCTCACCGACGGAACTATCAGTTGTCACTGACAACTAACTACAATGGTGACCGACAGAACAAAGAGTTCAAAAAATGACAAAATATCTAGCTGGTAGAGCTAAAGATAGACTTAACTAGTTGTTTACTTTGTTTTATTCGACCAGAGTTAAGTGATTGATTTAAAGATGATTTGTATAGTTGGCAAGAAGATAACTATGAGACAAATTAGGATTTATTCTTTAAATCTAATTGGCTGGATTATTTTTCACGCCAAGAATCAAGAAACAATGAATATAATGTCTATATAAGAACAAGATTAATTCATTTACAAATGAGATTAAGGGGAGTGAATAGAAAGAGGATGTTGAAGAGAAACTGATGAAGAACAACTTCTTGCAATCCTGATCAAACAAGCTGAAGGAGAGCTAAGGAATTCTGCAAACACCGACGAACAGTGAGCATAGCATCATAAAGCAGAAAGTATGGAGCACAAAGGATTGAATTGATACATTGATCAAAGAGTCAATGTACTTAAATAGATCTGAAAATATTCAATTCAAAGTTGTAATATGAACAGGTCATAGTGTTTCAGTTTAACCATTGAAGCATCAAGTCTCTTAACCAAGCAGGACTTAACAATCTTCTATATTTTGAGGTACATCCCAAAGAGTGCCAAAAAGGTTGATTCATGAAAGTAGCATTGGAATTTCCCGATACCTATTGACCGTCAAAGAAGGAGGCTGATTCAAAGATGGTAGCAATAGATTCCCGATACTAAGTGACAACCTCTATGTATAAAATCCTTTAACAAGGTCACACTTAACAGTGTGTTTGTAACCTTTAATAGGGTTGGCTCCTAATAGGGCTCACTCCAAAAGAGTAAAAATTTGGGGCACCGGTCCCAGTGGTTTTTTCCTTAACAGGATTTCCACCTTAAAAATTCACGTGTTATGTGTGTATGATTCATTTCTTCACTATTTTGTATCTTACATAGCTAACTCTGGATTAATCGGTATACTCTACTTATTTACTGAGTTTCGGTAAATAGTTATACTGCTTATAGGTAATCGAGAAAGAATAAGGATTCACAGAGAAAACTGACAGACAATTAATCATTATTAGTATTTCATGGCATGCATCTTGTAGGGACATAATAATCTGAGATTTATTGATTGGTGGTTAAGTTTGAAGGATAAAATTTGAAGCCACTAATTCACCCCCCTCTCAGTTATTACTAACAAGCTAGACATTATTCATTCTTACACTTCTACACCAAAATAAATTCCAAGTATAAACCAAGAATGGATAGGAGAGCCTTATGTGCCCTCTTTCTTAGGAGAATATAGCTCTAGGTTTAATGTACAACAATTTTTCCCACAAGAAACTCGAGAGGACTCTAGTGAGGGAGATTTTGATACTAGCTCCATGGACCATCTTAAGGAGAGACATGTTATTAATTTGCATGATACAATGTACGAACCTTCAAACAAAATCATGACCCTAACTCCCATTGACCCAAATTTGCTAATTGATCCTTTACCCCTTGTTCATCCTGAATTGATTGATTGGGAACAACTTGAGACAAGCGATATACCAGATTTCCAAGATGACCATTCCATATCTCTATACGTAAATGCAGTTGAACCTTCCTCCACCAATGAATCATATCACTTGAGGAAGTAATGGGGGGAAATGTCAAGTTTCTCAATTAACAAGAGAAAAAGAAAAAGAAAAAAAAAACTAGTGGTGAAAACCACCATTAGGCAATACTAGATCCAAAAATAGTAAAAATAAATGACGTATCCAAAGGTGAAAACCCAATTATGGCACCTAAGGATGAGAGAATTGAAATTTTACCTAACCATCATGAAGAAAGATCAGCTATCTTGGTAGAGCCAATAGAAAAGATAAACATTGGAACAGAAGCAGAACCAAAGATCATCCATTTAGCTACATCGTTGTCTACATAAGAAAGAGAGAAATTCATTGACTTTTTCAAAGAAAGACAAGTGAGTTTTGCATGGTCCTATGATAATATGTCAGGATTAGACCCAAATATAATAATGCACCATCTTAACATAGCTCCGGGAGTTAAACCAGTAAAGAAAAAAATTGAGAAAGATGAATCCACATGTGACATTATTGGTTAAAGCAGAGTTAAAGAAACTCTTGGACACATAATTTTCTCGGTCTATTGCATATGAGTCTTGGATCTCCAACATTGTACCTATTTTCAAAAGTGACAAAAGAATAAGGATTTGCATCGACTTTCAGGATTTAAATAAAGCATTCCTAAAGATGATTTCCTGCTTCCTAACATTGATACTATAGTAGACCTGACAGCTGGGCATTCTATTTTTTTCCTTATTGGATATAATAAAATAAAGATAGCTCCAGAAGATCAAGATAAGATGACTTTTACTTGTCCCTGGGGTACTTTTTGCTGGAACATGATGCCATTTGGTCTTAAGAATGCAGGGGCAACCTATCAAAGCGCCATAACGACTATATTCCTTGACATGATGCATCCATTTATGGATGACTGTGTAGATGATATTCTTGAAAAATATTATACTAGAAAGGAACATCTACCCATTCATGATAAAATCTTCACAAGATTGGAACAATTCAGTGTAAGGCTAAATCCTAAAAAGTGTGCCTTTGGTGTTCAATCTGGAAAATTGTTAGGATAAATTGTGTCAACAAAAGGAATTGAATTGGATCCTGCTAAAGTTCAAGCCATTGTGGAAATGGGGGCACCAAGAAATATTAGTTAATTGAAGTATTTGCAAGGAAGGCTACAATATATTAGAAGATTCATATCCCAATTGGCAGAAATTTGTCATTCCTTTGCTCAATTATTGCATAAAGACATTATTTCAATGGGATAGTAAATGTGAAGAGGCATTTTCTCTTTTAAAGAAATATTTGGCAAATCCTCTAGTTCTAATGGCTCCAATACCAGGAAAACCTTTAATTTTATGCATATCAACAACTGAAAATTCATTGGGGGCCCTGTTAGCACAATAAGATGATAAAGGAAAAGATAAATTACAATCTACTATATTAGTATAACTTTAGTCAAATATGAGCTCAATTATAATTATGCAGAAATAACATGCTTAACAATCATCTTTGTCTCTCAAAAGCTCTGATATTATATGCTTGCACATAAATTCTGAATCATTGCTAAAATAGATCCACTCAAATATCTTCTTAGAAAATTTACTCTCACACAAAGGCCAACCAAGTGGGTTATGGTATTGAGTGAGTTTAACATTATATATGTGAATCGTAAAGTTATTAAGGGACAAGTTATTATAGATCAACTAGAAGAATCACCACTCTCAAGTGAGGAACATATTCGACTGGAGTTTCCATATGCAAGTATCATTACTAGTGAGCCAAAGACATGGAAGTTATACTTTGATGGATCATATAATCAGCATGGCACGGGGGCAGGAGTTCTCTTTATTACACCAAAAGGTTGCACGATCCCCAAATCATTCAAATTGCTATTTCCATGCACCAATAATATAGCAGAGTATGGAGCTCTTGTGATAGGACTCAAAAGGGCTTTGGAATGGAGGATTACGAAAATACAAATTTAAGGAGATTTTCAAATAGTCATCAATCATATTAATGATGAATACCAAACTAAAGATGACAATATCATGCCTTATAAAAGGATAATTGATGACTTCAACAAGTATTTTGTATTGATCACATTCAATAAAATACCCAGAGCAGAGAATAAAGGAGTTGATTTCATGGCCACACTAGCTTCACTATTACAAATACATGATCAAGGTGATAGATATGAGTTCTTGGTGGAGGAATTGGTAAACCCCACATACGACCATCTTGATTCCCTAATCATTTGATTACTTGTGGGTCATGAATCTACTTGGTATGGTCATATTTATACCTATCTCAAAGATAACACCTTACCCTTAGACAAAACTCGAAATGAGAAATAAAACCTTATACGCCAAGCCTCGCACTTCACCCTTATTGCTGGCACATTGTATCACAAAGGTCTTGACAGAATGTTACTTAGATATCTAGAGAGTGAGGATTCTAAAAATACTTTACATGACATTCATAAGGGGTTTTGTGGGTCATACTCGAGTGGATTTACCTTAACAAATAAAATTTTAGGATGGGGTACTATTGGCCGACAATGGAAAAATATGCATGCCAATTTGTGAATTTTTTTTTCAAAAATGCCAATATTATGGGAACTTGATACATGTACCAACACAAGAATTATATCCCATTAGTACAAGCATAGGATAAAGGGCGGTGTCATGGACACACAGCATGGGCTAATGCCATAGAAGGTATGCTCACTTGACAAAGGTGTATGAGCACATAAGGCAAAACATCATAACCCCCCATGACACTTTATAACTGAGTGCGAGTACAAACAAACACAAAGTTCTCAAAATCCCAGATATGCAAAAGCAGACACTTTATCTTAGTGCGTTTACAGAAAAGAGAATGCTACAGAAGAGAAGCATATAATGCTCAGAAAGTCAAAAAGAAGAGTGAACTAGAAGAACAGAAGAGGAGATCCTAAGACCTGTAGAACCCAAGTAATCCGCCAGAGTGCGAAAGTACAAAAATCAAAGGAGAAAGAACCTGGAGAAAAATCTGGATAAAAGACCCCTGCCACTAAAAAACTCACTGAACCAGCTTTTCGACGATATCTGGTTTGCCAAAAATAGAGTCCGGATGAGCAAGATATGGCTCCCGGAAGGTAAAAACAAATATCAGACTTTGAAAGCACAAAACACTATCAAAATAGTAGAACCCAAAACCCCAACCTCCATCATTAGAAATATCTTGGAAAGAGCTTTCCGACGATATAGAGAAGTCAGAAAAATACCTCCGTATGCTCCAGATAGAGCAAAAATACAGACAATAGGTCAAAAGGGCTCCAAAATAAAGTTTTAAGCCCCTGGGGCTGAAAAAACCTAGCCCTTGGGCGCATGGCATGCGCAGGGGGCTGGAGCGGAGCTCTCGGTCACACATGTGACTGCTGTTGGTGGTAAAAGGGGCCTGCGGGGCTAAAACACCTGTCGGGCGGCGGTGCCGGCAGAGCGGAGCGGGGCCGGGTGGCGGTGGGCCTGCGGAGCGGGGCTGGCGAGGCCAGAGGTGCTGGGCCGGTGGGGCGGCGGCGGCGGTGCTGCTGCAGGTGGTGCAGACCGGAGGAGCTGATGGAGCCCGCAGGGCCAACAGGAGGCGCAGCCGGCGCGGGCCAGGCGCAGACAGGGCCACGGTGGTGCGGCGGTGACCGGATCCAAATAACACTGCCTGGGTTTTTAAAACGCCAAAAAACATTTTAAAAAAAAATTTAAAAAAATTTTTTTTCTCGGTTTTCGTGCCTGTACGGCACTAGAAACCAAATTTTTTTTGCCTCAGAGTCACGTTGTTTAAAATTGACAAGTTTTATATGGATTCTGGGGTTTTTGGGTGCTCTTAGCTCAATGGTGATGTCCGTTTGAGCCCAAAATGCACCAAAAAAATTTTATTTTATTTTTTGCATGCAAAAAAGAAACAAAAAATATCGTCCTACAAAGAACCTGCTGCTTCTAAAACACTTCAACAAAACATGAACAAAGAGTCGCAAGAAGGCTCTGATACCATGTTATAATAGATAGTAACCTAATCTCCCAAGAACACCTGCATGCATAACCCTGTCACATGGAAGAAGCAAATAAATTCTAAGGAGGCCAAAAAGCCAGAGGCATCATATGCACATGAAAACAATATGTTATTATGAACAATTGTATTACAATCTGATATAATGTATTATGAAATACAAAGAGGTGATTCCTTAAAAAGGAATCACGAAACCCTAAGGATGGCTTAAGCAACTAGAGTGAATAGGTGAGTTAGTAATTAGATCAAAATGATTTAATTAATAACCCAAAAGACTATTACTCTAACATGTATATCAATGGGTTTTGATTTGATAGGGATGATATATCCTCCTTCTAATGGGCACAAATACATTATCACTGCAACTAAGCACTTTACAAAATGGGTAGAAGTTGTACCCTTAACAACTGCAATTGGAAAACAAATTTCCATGTTCATAGTAAACCACATCATTTGTAGATATGGTATCCCACATTCACTTATCACAGATAATGGGAGATAATTCAAAAATAAGGATTTTAAGGAGTTATGTGAAAATTTTCATATTACTCAACATTTTTATTCCATCTATTATCCTCAAGGTAATGGACAAGCATAAGCCTCTAATAAGAACATTCTTAAAATCCTCAATAAAATAATTGATGATTTAGGTAGGGATTGGCACATACAGTTAAATCTATCACTTTGGGCTTATAGAACAAGCATCAGAACACCTACTGGAGCAACACCTTTTTCTTTAGTGTATGAAGCTAAAGTAGTTTTACCATTAGAAGTGGAAATTTCATCCTTAAGAGTCTCATTGCATGGTATCATGATAGATGAGGAGTATAGAGTGTCTAGATTGGAGAGCTAGAGTTACTATACGAATATCAACATCAAGCTTATAATCATCTCCAAGTGTACCAAAAGAAAATGTCTCAGAGCTATAACAGAAAGATCAAACCTCGAGACTTCCAAATAGGTGATCTTGTTCTAAGAGAAAATCCCTGAAATCAATCAGAAAGGAAAAACAAGGGGAAATTTGAGGCAAATTTTCTAGGAACCTTTGTAATTACACCATCCTATGGAATGATAATATATGAATTATCTAACTGTGAAGGAGATGAAATTAAGGATCTCGTAAATAACATACACCTAAAGAGGTTTTATACTTAATCATATGAAAGAGTATCCATTGAAAGAATATAAGAGGAGAGGGTATCAGATGGAAAATCATCCTGTTGTATATCTCAAATTGATCTTGAGAAAAATCCAAAAATATATAAAAAGAAAAAGAAAAAAGAAAAAAAGAGAAAAAGTGTGTTGGTGAAAACCTAACAATAGGCGCCTTGGTAGTAAAAAAAGAGAAAAAGTACCTTGGTGAAAACCTAGCAATAGGTGCCTTGGTAGAAAAAAAAAAGAAAATAGAGAGAAAAAGTGCAATAAACCCAAGTGGTGAAAATTTGGTAAACATGTCCTACTTGCCCTAAGTCAAGCCTAGTTGCATTGCATTTATATTTTCCCATTATTTTATATACCCATTGCATTCCATCATTTGTACATAGTAATAATAAAGTCTTCAAACTAAATTTGTACATAAAGCCTTCGTCATGGTGTTTTCAAGTTGCCTTGGTCCATTATCATTGACAAATCTAATTAGGGACACAATTCAGATTTTAGGAGCTCATCAGAGAACAAACACAAGTGAGATTTCAAATCCCTTCATCAAAAATAAATAATCACAATCTTTGACACTTATTAATTGATCAAAATATCAAATTTATATAATCCAAACATATGAATCACATCAAATTCAAAGGCTAAGCAATCAAACACTAAGTTGATACATCAACATCAATCATTATGAACAAAGGATCAAGTTTGGATTGATATTTTTTCTAAGGAAATGAATCAACAAACAAATAGAAACGTTAGTTCAAATGACGTTTCTTGATTTTTCTATCATGTCTTTTTAGTCTATCAATGATGTTTTGAACTAGATACGTAATGATGGAGACATGATTATTTTTTTAGATTTCTTCTTGTAAGGTTGATTCTTAGACATATGCAAGTTCATCTAATGACATGACCATCAAAGAATCATAAGTACATTTTTCTATCATTAGGGATCATACCTTTGTTTGTTTACGCAAATGAATACCTTGTCCATTTAGATTTATCATATCTTAATGCCAAAATACACTTTCAACATTGAATCCAACGAAATTGGCATTCATACCATCATGGTGGGGAAATCTTACCAGTGAGGGTTGTATTGATTTCAATGATTTATAGAACTTCAATGATGATAGCGGTCACATTGAATCCGCTAAAATAGGTATTCATACCATCATGGCTTAGAAATTTCAGCAGTGAGGGTTGTAGACACCCAAAATTGACCAGGTTTCTTAGTATCAACAATTCTCAGCAAATCTCATCAAAATGCTTAAAATGCTTCAAAATGGATCAAAATCAATTAAATGAACATTTATCAATCAAATTCGATTAAATCAAATAAAATCAAAGGATTAAATTAATAATGAAATCAAATAATCAAATTCAAGCCTAAAAGGGATCAATCAAAACTATATAAATGATTTTAATAAATTAATTGTATAGTTTTAAATCAAAACTCAAAATGAACCTATTCACCCTTACATGGATAATTTAATTAATTGATTGAATTAAATAAATCCTAATTTCTTTCAACATAATTTGATCAACCAATGAGAATTGAGGATTTTGTCTTCTTGTCCCACCCTTTGAGGACAACCATTTAAATGGTCACCCCATTTGAAACCATTTGAGGGATCAAACTCAACCAAGGATTAACCCATGATCAATTCACTCTACCCCCTACCCTTGGGATTTTATTATAAATATGAGCCATTTCTAAGCATAAGGGATCCTAGAAAATTTGAATGCATAACATCATCACTATAGGCAAATTCAGAGCAATTGAGCATTATTTTGTGTGATTGAGAGCAAATTGTTAGAATTGAGAGCATATCATGAGCATTTGGATTCATCTTTGTATCATTTTGAGAGAATATTGAGCTAATATTAGGCATACTTATCAAATTTCTCATTCTAGGATGGTCACTAGTGGAGATTAAGGCTGAGAGCTCTACTTGCAAAGCCTAGTTAGAGAACCATGAGATGTCATGGATTTTAAATGCAATTCTTTAGATTAAATTGTTATTTCTTTCCATAGAATTGTAGTTATTAATCCTAATTTCATGGAGGTGTATTAATTCACACACAAATGGCGCCCAGCGTGGGGCTTTAGGCCTTATTTCCATCATTTTTATCAAATTTTGTGTGTTTTTGCTTCACTTTCTTGTTCATTTTGTAGAAAACAGGTGAAATGTCGCGTATGAAGAATCTAATGACGCATGTGCATAGTGAAATGACTCCTAAGAATTCCTTCTCTTTTCTTTTCTAATTCTTTCACCGTCTGTGAGATAAAGTGTGACGCCTGCGAGCGTAAAGCATCGCCTCTGACTCGGGAAATGACGCATACAAGCTGTAAAATGACATGTATAAGCTGTTAAATGACGTGTACAAGCTGTTAAATGATGTGTACAAGTTGTAAAGTGACGCGTACAGGCTATTAAGTGACGCGTACAAGCTGTAAAGTGACGCGTATAATCTGTAAAGTGACGCGTACACACTATAAAGTGATGCATACACAGTGAAACGATGCCTACAAGCTGTTAAATGATGCCTACAGTTTTTTGTGTTTTATTGCTGTCAAATCATTAAATTCAGTTTTCTAACTCTCTGTTACTATGTTTTTTGCAGATAAACAGATACCTGAAAGTACAAAAACTAGAGGTGTGCATCAAAAGGCCAAGCAAAGAGGTAATGCTCTTCAACAAGCATTCAAAAGAAACATTTAATGCAATTATTTTGGAAAATTTTAAAAGAAACGGAAGCATTATTTGAGCATTTTGTCAAAATCAGTAGTGCTTACAAGAAAAATATTTCCATCTCTTATGTGATTTCATGCATTAAGTCCTTAAGTTGTTTTTTGAAAATTTTGCTAAGGAACTTGAATGCATTATCAATTCTACTTTGAGATTTCTTCACTTTGTTCGGTTGTGTTGACTAACTTACTGGTGGAGCCAGAGAGGGAACGATCGCCACTAGGTGAGTAGCGAAAAAATCAAAATCCATAAAAAATGTGCCTAGCCTTTGCTAGCATCGAAACAAGGTATTCTACTTAACAAGCTTGCATTGATCAAATTGTGGCAAATTCTTGGAATCTAGTATAATTAGGGACACCCTATTATTGTCCATTCAAACGAGAAATTAGGTATATGCTCTTAACTTTTTGAAGTTGATAAAAATCCAAAAGTGTCAAGTTTGGGTGGTAGAAAGAAAGGGACAATAATTCAACCACACACTTCATTTTTAAGAACCTCCTTGTCAACGGGTTGAAAAAAGAACAAAAAGTGCTTGAAGTGTTTGGAATGAAGAAAGACAATAGGGATATGCTCTTCACTCTTTGAGTGAATCAAACTCCCAAACTTGTTGGACTAAGTTCATTTTCCGCTTTCCATATATTCTAGATCAAATAGAACTTTAGAGGGCCTACCTCCCGAGAATTCCTTTATGAAGGCGGTGAGAGGGAACGACCCAAAGTGGGAGACAATCGCTTTAGCCGTGATATCATCCAACCCATTATAAATAAATGCACTTTACCTTAATCAAAAAGTGACTAAGTTGTGTGCAATTCATCCTCACTTCCTCGAGTAGTCCTCCGGGATTGCGCAAAATTGTACTTTCGTGCGTGTGGGAAGCCTGCAAGGGGGTAACAGAACTTGACATGATTTAGAACGGAGGTGTAATTAAAACCTGGTTAAATAGTAAGCCTACCTTCTAGAGCCATTGTTAAAATCCATATTTGTTTGACTCTAGGTAGATCGCTTGGAAGAATTTCTTGTTCTATACTTGTAAAAACGACCGAGAACATACACTTTTAGTGTTGTTTTAGAGTTATGATGCAAATTTGATGTGTGTGTTGAGTTTGTATTTAATTTTCGAACAAGAGTCTTCTTTGAAATCTCTGATCAAAGATGTTAAATTTAAAAAAAAACCTTAAAATATGAAAATTTCAACTTTGATCGGTAAAGTGACGCGTATAAGCATTTCAACGACGCTTACAAACAATTTTGTGACGCGTAACAACTTGAAATGACACATGTCAGCTATCAAACATTGCGTAAGTCACTGGAAAGTGTCACTTGGAATCAATTTAATAATGCCTATCAACAGGCAAACATCACGTACTCACTGTAGAGTGCCGCGTACAACAATTCCAGTCACTGCGTACTAACATTAAAGTGACGAGTGCACAACAAGAAGTGACGCCCAGAAACAAAGAAGGGAAAACAATAGATATTTCCTGAGGGTTTGGAAGAATTTTGAAAACATATTTGGATACCCTTTTTGGAGTAATTTGTGTCCAATTTATCAGATAGATCAGATTATCCAAAACCATTTATAATGATGAATCTATTTGAGAAACGCATTAATCCTATGGTGGAGAATAATTATCAAAATCAAGATCAAAATCTCCATAGGAATCAATACGATGAAATAACTGAAGATGACATATTGGAGGCATCCCAAGATCCCATATTCTTGGAAATAATGCACTTAATTTTGAAGAAGGATAAAGAAGCATATTTTGCTCAATTAGGAGCTACCCTTTCTCATAATAATGATATATCAACTTTAAAGAAGGATGAGGAAAAACAAAAGGATACATCATCTAAAAATCCATCATTAAGATCAATTTGTCCTTTTCTTTATGATGATGGGTCATCTATATCTTCATCTTCTTCACGAGACAAAACTTTTAAATGCAACAAACCTATCTTGGATCAAGGGAAATTTCATGACCACCCTATTTGTGATCAAGATAATAAAAATAATGAAGAGCAAGGTATCACTTTCAAGAAAGATCTAATGCACAAACCTCTATCTAGCAAGGTTTCTCCCATGGCCTTTACTCCTTTCATCCTTCATCCATCTCACAAAGCTTCACAACTATCCAAAATTCCTCCACCAAAGACCAAGCCTAATGATGATACTTTTCACGTTGACTGTGTATACCCTCAAGGGCTACCTCTAAAAGAAGCTCAAGCTAATTTACATCTTCCTGCAAATTGTTTCCATGCTTCAAAGATCTTGGACCCCAAAGCTTCATGTGCTTCAATGTCTATTCAAAAGGATTTTTCACCATTCTTCCAAACATTCCCCACGCATATCCAAGCATCTACCTTGTCCTTAGAAGTGGCTCCATGTCAAGAGGATAATCCAAAGAGAAAAAAAACAAGTATCAATAAAGATCAAGATAAAGATGTTATACAATCCCCTCCCATATTTGATGAAGGTCCCATATCCATAGAAGCTTGTGATGATCCCATTGCACCCTTTCATGTATTCCAAGTTGATATCCTTCCATTTCACAAACAAAGTGTCCTTCCAAGCTCTATACCTAGTCCAATTACCAAGAAAGATCAAGATATCCCTTCCATCATTTCCAATGAACATATTGAAAATCAAGAGCAAACCATCCTCTCTACACCATCCAAATATCCTTGTCAAGATTGAAATATCCCATCAACTCCTTGTCATGATCCTCCATATTCACCTCAAGAAACCATCATTCCTCCAAATTCCTTGCTTGATATTAAATCCCTTCAAATCTTGGTTGATCCTATCAAAGTTGTTCCTATGAAAGTTCCTCATGAGCCTATTGGTATAAAGATAAATCTTAAAGATGAGAACCTCGACAATGCAACTCACTCCAAAGATATTGATATCTCTTTCACACCTTATCTCCCTCCATTCAAATGTAACCATATGCCTTCACCATCCTCCAAATCCATTTTGGGTGCCTATGTCCCAAAGCTAAATTCTTCATCCCTTCCATCCATATTAGGTCCCTATATTCCTCCATCAATCATGCCTACCATCCCTAGCTCTCCATTCACTTACCCTACCATGTATCAAGATCAATGAAGGCACACATACTTGAAAAATTCCCATACACCAATCCATATGAACCCTCCATATTCTTCCTATTCACCCGCAATTCCTAAGTCTTTTGGAAGCAATTTGGATGTGCAACATAAAAATCAGAAATCCAAGAATCCACATGTGTATAAAAATCACCATGTCCAATCTAATCGACATGTGAATGAAAAGAAAAAAGAAATATCCAAAAGGTCGCAAAGGTCCACAAAGAAAAATGAAATATCCAAGAGACTGCAAAGGTCCACCAAGCAAAAAGAAAAATCAAAGAAAATGTGGGTTCCTAAATTCCTCATTGAAGAAATGCATTCAAAAGAATCGCAAAAGAAAGAAAAATCAAAGACTATGTGGATTCCCAAGTCACTTTTGAAAGACTTGCACACAAAAGAAAAATGAAACTTGACATTCAAGCTTCCAAAGGCTTCCATTCCATCTCCTTCCAAACATTTTCCACTTTCCAAGTCTACTTTGGGTTCCTACATCCCAAAATCCAATATCTTATCTACATCCTCACCTCCTTCATCCATTGTTCCTCCATCATTTCAATACCCTTCAAAGTGTGTGTCAAAGTTAATATTGCCGACATTTCCATCCACAACATACCTTCTTCTTATCCTCACATTCATTATCCAACACATACTTTCCATCTTTCCATCCCTCTTATCCAATCTATGGCATAAAACCTTCACCACCATCTACCCTTATCCTCCATATGTGTCCTTTATCATCACTTTATCAATATCTCTGAGCATCCTAGCCATCTTCATGGTTTATTATAGCATATCTTTCAGAAGAGCATTGTCCAAAGATCCAGATGTTGGAGAAATTTTGAAAAATAGAAAAAAAAATAAAAATTTAAAAGAGAAAAGTGCCTTGGTGAAAACCTGGTAACAGGTGCCTTGGTAGCAAAAGTAAAGAGAAATCAATCTATCCTATGGTGGAAAAACACTTCTTGTGGTGCCTTGGGCAAGTACCATGATGAAAACTTGGCAAACATGCGTCATGCGTAATTCCTCCTCTTGCACTCTACACTTGGGGAAAAGTTTCATTCATGCTATCCTCCATCTTCCTATCATTTATCTCACTTGCATCCATATTCCCTCTTTTACCTTTGGTCTTGACAAGGTTGAACATATCCATGAGCATCAAGTATCTTGACACCGTTATCCTTTCCATTACTTACTTATTGCATCTATGCTACCCTATCATGATCTTGCTTCTCCCCAATCCACCTTCATTATTCCTATGCAGTCTTTCCATAAATCCCAAATCATCCCCTCATATCCTCCATCACCCCTTTATCTTGATCGTGCTATCCTATCCACATCTTACCCAAATTGATCCATTGGTCTTGATAAAAAATGAAGGACATAAAGTGCAAAATTTGTTATCAAAAACCTCTTGACATGTCCTGTAACGCCCCGCCAGGGAGCCCAAGAGAGATTAACCTAGAACATGTCACTATGTGTGCTGAATAATTTTTTTTTAAAAGTTAACATAAAGAAACATATATTCATACGGAAGTAATTACCATTTATACACATGTCTTACACTCACATAGAATACACGACTCAAGGGTTCCATGACGTTAAATTACTCAAAGCAAAACACAACTAAGAATATAACAAAAGATTCCCTCTGATTAAGTATAGCAATTACAACTTTCGTAACCATAATTACATCCTCATGGATACCCATGAAACCACCATAAACTCACATCCACTGCACATGTCACAGGGTATGTGGTAATCACTCTAAACTACTTAATTACAATTTCTAGATTAGGTATCACATGCGATACTCTAATACAAGATTTACAATAATGAAATTACATAATAAATGATGAAGGAACATAAAGAGCTCATCTGCAAAGAAACCATCAAGCACCTGGTACAAGGACGTCGAATCTAAATGGATAAAGAATCACTACCACCCGTCCGTGTGGAACCACAAAGGTCCACCCCACCGTGCTAAGGAGATAACAACAAACCCCAATCGGATATCCAAAACCAAGAAAGAATAACCACTAAGCAAGGGATCCTGATAGCTCTCTAGTCTGGTGTAATAATCATCATAAAAGGTAAGACTCACTAATCCAGAGGCAACTGACAACGTAGGAAATATAGCATGTGTAAAGGAAGGTGTCATCATGTACGTCTAACCCTTAAGTTCAGCCCCGATAATCACAATGGATTCTGACACCTAAGTGACCATACACGGAGCCAGTGACCTCTCAAACTGACAAGATCACTAACTATGCCCGAACCTGCACCTCGTAAGGGGGCAAGCACTATCTCAACCTCCATCTCAGTCTTTACTAGCACTCAAGCATGGGTGAGGAGAATCATATCTTATTAGTTCATTTTAATCTCTCAGTGTGTCTTTAGTTATCACTTATTAAGAAACTCTACAATAAGCAATCCAGTAGTCTCTTACGGACACAGAGCTTATTGCAAGCCACCCCCTACTACACATCTAGGTAACCTACCCTAGGCTCAAATATCCTAACAGATCTAACATAGGTCACAACCCTAGTGTACTCCAAATCCAGTATCCCCCACAATCAGGAACGGTCACATAGGTACACAAACAGATAACATAATCGAAAGGGTCATCACGGTCAGTTTAGGGTAATAACACGAACACACACGCCATAAAGTAACAGAAAAGATAAACACTCCCCACGACCTCTGTATCCTAGGTCATCTAATGCCCCCAACAATAACACATTTAAGTACAAGAGAACCATACAGATGCAAAGAAACAAAAACGTCTTAAAAGACTGAAAAATGAACTATATCCATGTAAATACTTATAGATAACTCATACATAATCTCCATCAAATCAATGACTTAATCTGAAATAATTAGGGTGACTTGTATTGAAACCATTTACAACTACCTCTTTGAAAATAAATAAACTAATCAAGATATCCATTAATTATTTCACATTAGTTATCTAAGACTATAGTCTTCAATCGCTTCAAACTACAATCCACGTTGATTAATTTAAATTAAAACAATTACGTATTTAATAAAAATTAGCCATAATATATTTATTAATTAAAAATTAATATAACTATATCTATTGATTAAAATTAATATTCACATATTAATCAAAATTAATAAATAAACATATTAGCAACTAATTATATTGTTAATTGACCATATTATAAAATTAATATAATATGGTCCATTAATAATATAAGTTATACTATAACCAAATTTTAAATATGTATATATATAAATTTATTAATAAAAAACAAATTACCATACAAAATAACCATTAACTAAATTTAATATCTAATGAAATTAATTAAAAATGAATTAAATAACAACTTAGCAATTAAAACGAAGTTTTAAATAATTTAATTTTAAAATAAAATTAAAAAAAAACTTTTTAAACTAACTTTTACGCGGGGGAGGGGGGGGGGGGGA
>MU224281.1:4592135-4603501 GCA_018584345.1 Thuja plicata
CCCCCCCCCCCCAACTTATATTTGTTTTTAAAATAAAATTTAAAATAACATTTCAACTGCGATTTATAAACAGGGCCTTTTTTTTTTTTTTTTGAAAGGTAAAATTCCGAAAATGGAATATATCAAAGGGGTCTTTTATTTTTTTATTTTTTTTCAACCACTGGTGAAACTTTTCACTCTGTACTTTTTTTTTCAGAGAGTTGATTTTTTCAACTTATTTAATTTTTCAATGAAAATACATAGAAACCAAATATTTAATTTTCTCTATAGTTAGGACTATAGGCATAATTGATTTTTCAATTTTTAGGAGTTTAGAAGAGATCTTTTCACAAAAATTTTGACAGCATAAGGGTACTACGCTAAGAAACATATAAACATGAAAATGATAGATCTAAGCTTCTCATAAACACCTGAAAACATCGAAACAATAATAAACCATAAATTTAATTTCCTCTATAGTTTAAACTATACCAAGGATTAATTTTTTGTTTTCTAATAGATCTATAGGGAATTTCTTCTCAAAATTTCGACAGCATAACCCTCCGATGCTAAGAATACATAGAACGAAAGAAATTCAGATCTAAGGTTTCTATAAACACCCGAAAACGTAGAAACAACCATAAGCCATTTTTAAAGCCAAAATAACAAACATGCACTAAATAAATATTGAAAACCTCAGATCTACAAAATTGAAACCACACATGGCAAATGAATTCTACCTTGATTCCAATGCTAGAAATGGAAGAATGTAGCTCGGATGATGGAAGCAAATCTGAAAACCCTCAAGCCCAATTCAACCATAGATCTGGCAACTATGAAGTTTCGAGCACACACACAAGCAAGAAAAATACCGAAAACTTCAAAGCAACAAGAAACCACAACAATCCACAATCCTTCAAAAATCTCAAATCACCGAGAGCTCTCCAAATCCAAAAAACTTGTTGTGAGAGAATGAATGACCAATTCCCCCTAAAGATATTCAAATTCCCCTAAACATGCAAAGGTTGATGACAACTCCTAAGTCGATCCCTAAATTAACTCAACTCAAAATTGAAAGTAAATCCAAATTAAATAAATAAAATATTCTTTATTGCCACAACTCAACTTTGACTCCTAATTTCAAGTTGAGATATTTAAATTTGAAAATACATTTTCAACACATTCATGCACATGTAATAAATAAAATATTTAATTAAATAGATTAAATATTTATGTTACAATAATGCATGCAACCAAATATTTAATTATTTAATTAATCATATAAGCACATTTACTATGGTTTTCAATTAAATATTTAATTAAATCAAAATATTCAAATATTTTAATTTAATTAATTATTTAAAATAAACTTAGGATATAATTAAATAATTAATTCAACTATAATCCATTAAATCACAAAATATGGAAAATCACTCAATAATCTACAAATCACCTGAAAGCATAATCAAGCAAAACACACACATACTCAAGAGAGAGGGTATTCGAATTCTGTCAACCTAGATGAATCCGGATAGGGTGGTCATACTAAAACTCATCCAATATTAGGACGATTAGGCTTAGGTTAAGGTTTCAGATCTGTATGTTACCTCCCCTCTTTACCATTGAGACGAATATTTATGGGCACGCTCACTCCTGCCAATTCAGGGAAGACGATGCCCTGTACCTGCAATCCTGCCATCAAAAGAACACGCATGTACATACATAATACAATATCGCAAAAAATGATAGGGATTGGTCGAACATGTGGATCTCACCGAAGCAAGTAACTACGTCTCTGTCCTCTACCACAACATGCAAACAGATACATAAACATGATAACCATACACATGCAAGTATGGGGTAAGTACAATATGATCAAAACATAAATCATCACATCATGATAATCATCCATAACATCATAACCAATAATCACCATCAACTGAAAGAATAATAGCTCTCATGAAAGTAGCCTAAAAGAATTCAGCCAATCAACTGAAACCAATGCCTAAAAGAGTACGACATCACAAACTAAAAAGCAAAACATGAGTGGGTATTACATGTCCACTCTTTTGGATGACTCACTTTCATGACATCAAGTCATTATCCTATATGCTATCTAGAACTACATCATTGACTTTTGTTGCTTATCCAAAACATGTTTCGCATTGCTATATCCTTTTTCCTTAGCTTGGGTAATCTTGAGGAGATGGTCCTACGGGTCACATTAACATTCTCCATCGATCAATTACCTTTCCATTTCTAATCCATCAACTTGCAAATCCATCATTCATGTCCTATACCTTGCTAGACATTGAGGGAAAACCAATGTGTTCTTGTTTGAGAGATGGTAAAATTTAAAAATAAAAAAAATAAAAAATCTCTAAAAAATAAAAAAATCTCTAAAAATCCAAAAACATTAACAAAATCCAAAAACCTTGCTTAAATTCTTTGAGCTGCATTGTTGCATTCTAGGTTTCATTTGCCCAAGATTCACATGGTTTCACTTAACTTGGGGGCAAAAGCATTGGTTTTGGTACTATTGTGGGTCCACAACACACAACCCATTTGTTTTGGTCTTCTGACCATGGGGACCCCCCTTTTTTTTGCTTTGTGTTTTTTTGGTCTTGTTTGCCCCTTTGAGTCCTCGCTTGGTCAACTTCAGAAGAACAAGGGTCAGCATGATCTTAAGAAAAAACACTTTTTTTAGCCTTTTGGCGTTTCGGGGACCCTGGTACTCCGAAACACCGAAATGGCCAAAGGGCTGAAAGTTGGTCCTTTTGGTGTTTTCGACATCCGAAAACACTGAAAGTCCGAAGGTGTCTACCTCCGAACTTTTGATGTTTCAGACACCGAAACTACCGAAATTCCGAAGGTGTCTGCCTTCGAACTTTTGATGTTTCAGACACCGAAACCACCGAAAGCACTGACGTCAAGACCTGTAGGTTATAAGTTGTGAAGGCCCCAATTTGAAAAACACTTTGTATTCTCGATTCTAATTTTCTCGAGAGCTCGTAGCTTCACCACTTTTCACCTTCAGCCCTAAGCTTGACTTCACGCATGCGCATCCAACTTCATTGTGCTGTCCTCCTCGCTCCTAGCACCTCCAAGGTAGGTCTTGTTTGCATGCCTCTTGTTCTCTTTCTCCTCCTGGTTTTCTTTTAAAGTTTTAGGGTTTTCTTCGCCCTAGCGCTTGTCCAACCTAGGGTGTTTTAGATTTCCTTCTCCCCTTGTCTCTAAGGGGGCCTATGGGCACTTTTTTTGTTAAAAGGGATCTGTCCATGTTGATTCAGGTTTTTCCCTCTAGGTTTTTTGTGTTAGGGTTTTGTCTGACCTTTGTCACAGGTTTTTGGCCTCCAAAAGGCCGAAAACCAGGTCATGGTCGTCTGTCTTGTTGTTGGAGATTTGACCCTTTCAGTGTTTTGGACCTCTGAAATGTTTGAAACCCTGATAGGATTGAATCCCTAAAAGTCCGGTCCCTCATCACTATTTCGAAGACTCAGACTTTTCAGCATTTCAAACCCCCAAAAGGCCCGAAATCTTGACAAATCCAAGTCTCTGAATCCTGGTCTTAAAGCTTCAGGATTTTCAGCATCCGTAAAACCTTTCGACTTTCGAATACCAAAAGGTCCAAAACAAACTCACTATAAATGATGGCTTTTTGCACTTTTGGCCTTTTTGGCCTCCAAGACATTCTTCGCTATTCGAAACCCAGAAAGTGCTAAAAACTGCATTATCGGTGACTTAGAGAGTTTTGCTATGTTTTTCTTAGTTTAGCCAGCTTTCTTTTAGTTTGTTTCTTGAATGAGATACTGATACTTGCATATTTTATTATAGGAATGCCTGAGAAAAAGATTACTTTGTCCGTGAAGTACCAATACAAGGGGAACACTCTCCCTTAAAAGATTAGCAACAAGCATAGTGAGATCACTGACACTGATATCGGGAACGTGGATTGGGATGACTTCCTTACGAGATGTGGCCAACCAGTCGGGAGATCAGAGGATTGTACCTCCCTAGTATTAGCAGGACTGGTTAGTGCAGCAGCCCACCCAGTAGCCATTTCTTTTCCTGAACTAATCATGACCCTGGCCAATCATTACAACTCCAACGAGAGGGTGGTCCAGAATACAAAGGGCCAAACAGTACTGGATATCCAGCCTAATGTCATAGAAGATGTTTTCCATCTCCACAAAGGCATGGACAAGTTCCATGACTTCTTCGTAGAAATAAGAAACTTATGGTTAAGAAACAAAGGGGAGGAGGCTTATGAAATAGTTAATAATCACTACCTAGAGCAACCTCTCCCCAAAAACAAGTTGGACAAAATAGACTTGAGGAGAGGATACATGAAAGATGACATCAAGGAAATAATGAAAATGATAAGCAGAGTATACGAGTTACCACAATCATTCCAACTAGAGAATTGGATGATTCTCCTTATAGAAAGACTCAGGGGCCGCAGGTCCAGGTTCGACTGGGGAACCATCATTAGCGATAAGTTGGATGAACAACTAGTGGCGGTGAAACACAACCCTAAGTTCTATATGAGTACTTACATGGTGTACCTAGTAGCAACAAGGGCAGATTACCCAGGGTTTGTAAAAAGAGGGAGCCTAAATGATCCCAATGCATGGCCTCACATCATATACCCCAATTGTAGAAAAGGGCAAAAATGTCTGAGGATAGCCCAGACTACCAGATAGTCAATGATGCCTTCATTTTTGCAATCATTTGATCTATTGAGGGTGATTTTTTGAAAAGGATATCAGAGGAAGAAACAAACAAGGTGAGGGCCATAGGTGCCTATTACATACAATTCAGAACCTTCACCTACATTTGGATAGCAGGATCAACGGTAAATCTAAAGAAGTTGCCTAGATATCCATCTGATTGGATAATAATTTTGGACATGGCCCAGCAACTCGCAGATGCCTATGACTCATAAGAGGTCTTGGAGGCCATCTATATAGATAAAAAAATATATGACCGACCCATCATGAATGCAGAGGTCGACAAAGATGAGAATGACCACATAAATTTCTGGGCAAGACACGTAATGAGAACAATGGAAGAATGGATCAAGAGGCCCTACAAAATGAGCCTGATACCTGTGAAAACATTGATGAATCCACCCAAGAAGGCAGATAGACAGCAAAGAGAGATAAACACAGTGCCTAATACAATAAGGCACCACCACAAAAGTCGATCACAGTGTATGATCATGAACGGGTAGTAGAGTACAAGTCAAACCCAAGGCCCAAGGCTCCTAAAACAAGAATAACCAGACAAATAGATCCTCCCATAGGGCAACCACATGTTACACCAAATGAGAGACCTTCTACTTCTATACAATCTCCTCCTGTCACCAGAAAGGGGAAGAAGACATACAAGAGAAATAAAACTTCTACACCTCCGCAATTAGAAATCGTACAGGAGGACCCGCAAGAGGAGGAGGAGGAAGATGTCCCTCTAGTTCAAAGAATGAGGTCTCAAAAAAGAAGAGAAAAGAAGACTAGTAGAAAGTACCAGGAGGATCCTAAAGAGAAAGATAACCCCTTAGATTCTCTAGGGTCAGATGAGTTCCAGATGTCAGACTTCGAGAGTCTAGAAGGTTTTTCAGACCAGGGCCAAGATACACCAGGTTATACAACTGGATATGAAGCAGGTAGTCCTTCTCTTTTTCAACCATAGGTGATCTTAACTCCACCTCTTATTCAATTCACTAATCTGAAGCCAGATACACCCAAGGTGGGAGATAATTCTAAGGCAGATCAAGGGTCCGGGAATCAAGAGTCTCCAATAACTCAAGGGGTGACTACCAATGAGCCTACCCTAGGGACCAATACTGTTGTAACACCCCTTCACCTCCCCACTCCACCAACTACTCTCCCATCTCTTATTCCTACTCCACCACCGCTAATCCCTTTGACTTGCCACATCCCAACACCAGGAGGATCGGTAACTAGAGAGGCTACATCAGCCCTCGAAACCACAGTGGCGGTTATGACTGGTCTCAATATTGAAGCCTTGGTTAATTCCTCGGGAGAGGGAGACAAAAGTAAGGAAATGCAAGAGGGAGACAAGGAAGAAGAAGAAAGGGGGCAAGAAGGAGAATGCCAAGGAAAAGGGAGTGAAGGGGAACAAAGGCAAGAACAAGGAGAGGGGAAAGACAAATAAGTGACTCCAAGATCTCAAATTTTAGATTCAATTCTTCAAATTACCCCATACGATCTGGTCACTGCATCTAGTAGACCCACCTGGTTTACCAAAGAAATTAAGTCCAGGAGAAGAACCTATTTAGATGAAGATGAAGGGGAGAACATGGACGTAGCATCCTTAGGACAAGCCTTTCATCAAACAAAAATCATATTACCATCTCGGACAATGTCCTATGTCACCCAAGATACTAGGGGATGCTAGAAGGTACAGGTTACAATCCCATCTATCAACACTTCTCAAGACCCAACCACCTAATAAGACTATACATTGGAGGAGGTAGATTTGGGGGAACCTACCAGGGAGGGGAGCAAGACACTAGCAACCTTAGGGCTCAAACATGCTCTAGGTTTTATGAGTAAAGACAAAGAGACCACAAGGGCCTTGACTGAACAAAATGAAGCCTTGAAGAGGTTCATACACAAAATGGTTGTTCCCATCGACCCTAACTGCCTCGAGGCCTCGCTGCAGGCAGTGTTGGATAAAATAAATTCCCCAAACGTACTAGCAGGTCTAACTCCCTCCTTCATCAAAGCAAGTGCAGATTGGAAGGAGGATTTTGAGCAATACGGGGAAGGTGCTATCAGGCAAATATTCAAACCTTATAGGGTTATTCTAATAGAGGCTATGAATTTGATAGATTTGATGAAGAATGATGGTGGCCTGGAATTGGAGACCAGCAAATGGAGAGCCTCCCTCCAAGACATACAGATCATCAGAAAACAACGCTTCCAGATCTTGGTAAAAATATATGAAGGTGAGGAGCTAGACAAATTTGAGACATGGATCAAGCGCATAACCAAGATAGTTGGTATTTATGATAAATCTCAAGCTAGCATATTGGATAAGCAGAAGGAGGTCTTGGAATGGGTCGATGAAATAGATATCTTTTTCACAGGGATCAACATTGACTTATACCGAGATGAAGATAAGCATGTCTTACGACCATCCAAAGAAGTGGTCCAATAATTCAAGGACATTATGGAATGTATAGGGACCAAGGAAGCCCTGCAACAGTTGTTTTATTCAAAGGAAGAAATGATTAATGTGACCAATCACGTAGAGGAAATCCAATTCTTCGCTTCTGAGCTAACTGCCTTTAAAGAAAAGCAGGAACAAAAGGTTAACAGGGAAAAGAGGAAAGAAATAAACTACGAGGAAGTCCAGGAGATCATACAAAGGCTCAGGGATGCACACCCAGAGGTGTTCTCAAATTGACCCTTTGGACCACGAAGAAGTTTTGGAAAGGAATTCCTCTACACTTAAAGATTTCCCTAAGGCAGTTTTTGGCCTTTCGGCCACCACAAATGATCCAACCCTTCAGCCTTTCGGCCTTGCAAGATTTTTGGCCTTCGGCCCTATAGAATTTTTGGCCTTTCAGCCCTCAAAGTTTTTTGGCCTTTCGTCCTTCTGAGTTTTCAGCCTTTTCGGCCTTCTGGGTATTTTGGTCTTTTCAACCTCCGACAGATCTGAACTTCGGACCAAAGTTTTGATGATAAACACTTAGAATATTTGACACTAGAAAAGTTTTAGAGTTGAGGTCGGGTTTTAAAAAGTGGGTGTTTCCAGTGATATCACATTTTTTCACACTGGTTGAACTCCAGATCTAATTGATGGTCAGCTTGAGTTCATTTTGAAAGAACTAAGGGTTCCCTATCAATCTCCACCGTCAGAAGAGCTTCCAGATGAAGATTCCAAGAAAGACTTCCAAAAACAAGAAGAAGACTCTGAATTTTCTGAAGAAACCCCTTCTTTTCTTTTTCTTCTTGGTGAGTTTGACCCTCCTTGCATGGGAAAACTAATTGTAAATGGGTTCGTGAATCCATGCAAGTTATCTAGTGTCAGTTAAAATAGTTTCCCTTCTAGTAAATTTTTAGTTTAATTTATTTTTTCTCTCTGATGCCCTAAATTTAGAATTCAGAGTTGTTAATCAAATTCTATATATTGTAAGCACAAAATCAATGTAAGGGTCAGATTCTTAATGCAATAAAGATATACATTTGGTGCTTCATTCGTGGTGTGTGAATTGCTGCTACCTATGTGAAATTATTGAATGTATGCTTGCATTGTTCATTATTTTCAGAGAGCCTCTTTTTTATTGTGCTTCAAATTTGCATTTCTTTTAGTTGGAGTTTGTTGTTGATTACTTTTCCTTGCTGTGACGAATGCATGGAAGAGATCATCTTTGGGCTTAACGATAAATCTGTCTCGTGGGTGCGCACATCTTGGCGACTTTGTGATTTGATCGATTTTGAATATCTTGCATGCGTGAATACATCTTCTCTCCAAACACTTGCATCCACGGGGTAGTGAATTGTGACTTGGTCTGACTTATGCTTCGTGGGTTTACTCCAAATCTCTCCCATCATTCAATTCAGAAGGAAGGGTTTACAATGGTTTATGTTGGTAGGATTTCATTTTCAGTCATTTGCTTGTTTCTCATTACTCTACTCCCTACTTTCTTCCGTCTCTTAAAATCTAAAAATTTAAACATTTTTAAAATACCAAAATTGCATTCTATTTACAACACCCATATGTTAAAATGGAAAATACCAAAAAAGAACTAAAGTGTTTTGCAGTTTGATGTCTTGAACGAACCAGCAAAGGCTTCCTCGTGAACAATCACATTTATCTTCAACTGAGTAACCAAGCAGGTTGTGACCCGACCCCAGAGAACCTTGGTAATAACCTCATTATTCTTTCAAGAGAGGAAATCAAATCTCAAGATCCTAGCAAGTTGGCTTGTGTCAAACAACGCTCAACAGAAGTGGCGCTAGGAGGGCCCCAAGACTCAAAAGCTAGATAACATTGGATTTTTCTCTCCAGAGAGATTTGAGTGCGTGCTTAGATCATCTCTGAAGAGAGGTGAGTTCGTTGAACTCACCCATCATCGTAAAGCTCACAGCGACAAAGGAAAGAACAAAGAAAAATCATCTTCCCATCTTACCAAGTCCTAGAATTCTTTTGGACAACAATTACATATCGCTGCCCCGACTATCATCGCAGCCATAAAGAAAAATCAGAACTTGCACAATTAGAATTTGTAGCAACCTCGCCCGATGGCCTTTTTTTCCAACACAACCAGCTCACTCCTAAATTTTGTTGGGTAGCTCCATGAGTTACCCAAAAATATGGAGAAGTTTTGCACCCAGTTTATATATGGCAAATCAAGGATAGCAGAAGAACACATCTGCACCTTCAAGGAAATTGCAACTGTAAATATATCACTCACCAAGATGTTGTTTTCCATCTATTCCCATAAACCTTGGTAGAGTTCGCTTACAATTGGTACTTAAAATTACCACGAGGATCAATCTCTGCGTGGAAAGAGTTTGAAACCAAATTCATCAATCAATTCAAACTGTATGTGGATTTGGCCACGATACATCACCAGTTCATTACCACGAGGAAAGATCCTAAAGATCCTATCGCTATGTTCAACCATCATTTTCACAAGATGCATCAGAAGTTGGAAGCTCCTTACACCATACCAGAAGAGGCTGTCATACAAGTGTACTTAAAAGCATTGGATCCTTTTACCTCAATCTTTCTGAGGAGGCTTCCCCCGATGGATAGAGACATGATGGAAAAGGTGTACAATGAAGCCATCATGTTCACCCAGTAGATGGACCCACAAGGAGGGAGTTATGCAGTGGTACCTATCATGAATAACCTTGTTGTCCCACATCCATTTGCAGCAAATAATTGAGCTCCGACCATTCACACGCCTATGTTGAACCCCATGTCGGTGCAACTATTTGTAGCCGCACCCCCATCTATTACTTATCCAGGTTATGAAGCTCACTAGACAACATTTGTGGAGCAGAGAGTTGTGCCCCAAGCAGATCCTAATACTCTCATGGTCTCTAGACTAGATGTCGTGAAGAAGACATTATCCCAACTCACCAACGAGCTCACCAGGATGAAGTTGAATCCATCTCAGAATCAAGGTGAGTATCAACGGGCACCTGCCGGTCCAAATACATATCCTCAAAATCCAAATCAGAATTTCAACACATACAATAACAACAATGACAATACATAGGATAAGATATTTGGGCAGCAAAGACCAAACAGGTCATGGAACACTAGAACCAATAACGGCAGCATCCCAGCAGACAATGCCAATGCTTACGAAGCATCAAAGGCTAATTTTGTCAGGGCTCCAAATTCACACCAAGGCAATGATGGGTATGAGAGAAACTCCCGTGATCATTACATATAGAATCCAGAGGAGCCTCCGGTGCAATTCAATGCTATGGTGTTTGATTCCTATGAGTTTGGAAAGGAGGAGGGCTTGAGTGCCTTTGCAGGGGAAGACGAGTTTGTGTTTCCCTTCCAGAGGGAAAATGAACCTGAATATTCATAAGTACATGCCTTCCAAAATTATCAACAAAATTCTTACAACCTTCAGAGTAGAAAGGAACCTCTCACCAACGGTATTTCCCCAAGAAAACAACCAACCCCACCAGATCCTCGGGCTAGTAACAATCCCATGCCTCCTAAAGGCCCGAATGGTCCTACACCTCCTACAACAAGTGTTAGAGTATTATTTATTTTTTACTCTAATTGCTTAAGCGTCTCTTAGGTGCATTATTAATTAATTCTTAATTAATAATGTGCATCCTTGTATTTCCCTTTTAGGGTTTCATTCACCTTTTTAAGGTTGAACTTTGTAATTGTCTTTCATTAATTCAGATTATAATTTCGCTCTCACTTTCTGAGCAACTTCTGAGTTCTTCAGCTTTTTCGTCTTTGTGCTTCTACTTTGTATCAGGTTCTTGCATGCAGGTGTATTCGGGGTCTGTGGATTTGCATGTTTGCAAAATCCTACATGGTATCAGAGCCGCCCTGTTGCTGCCTGATCGAAGGTCTTTGAAGCCACGATTCAAAGACGACAGCCACAACCCTTTTTTGGGGTTTTTTGTCACTTTTAAGGAGGCACGTTCTTTTGGAGCAGATTGAGCAAAAACGGACTGCGCCATTGCACTCAGAAGGCCCAGGAGAGTCGAAATCATATAAATTTCGAACAGTTTAGCCTCCGTGAGCACAGGCAAAAAATTTTGGCCTTCTAGGGCCGTACGACTCGCAAATCGAGAAAAAAACTTGAAAAAAAAATTAAAAAAATGCTTTTTTCAAAGCATTTTAGGTGGGTCGCCACCGCGCCGCCG
>MU224281.1:4605308-4635793 GCA_018584345.1 Thuja plicata
TTAATAATGTGCATCCTTGTATTTCCCTTTTAGGGTTTCGTTCACCTTTTTAAGGTTGAACTTTGTAATTGTCTTTCATTAATTCAGATTATAATTTCGCTCTCACTTTCTGAGCAACTTCTGAGTTATTCAGCTTTTTCGTCTTTGTGCTTCTACTTTGTATCAGGTTCTTGCATGCAGGTGTATTCGGGGTCTGTGGATTTGCATGTTTGCAAAATCCTACAACAAGTGCATATGTTGACTATAGGGGTACAACATGGTCAGGTGAGAAATACAACATAGTTGATGAGCTGAAGAAAACCAAAGCAAACATATTTATGTTCGAATTACGACAAGGTTGCCCATCTCAAAAGAAGGCCCTTCTAAGATCTCTGGACCACTCAAAACCTGACTTGTCAACCAATAATTCAAGGGCACCTACATCTAGCATCAACACATCCAAGGCTTTCCCTGTTATGTTCAAAGATAGGATGGAGGTCCCACCATTCTTACTCAGTCTATGGATGTTTGGAAAGAACTTACACAATTGCCTGATTGATTCGGGAGCTTCATGCAACGTCATGCCTCTGTCAATTTGTTAGAAGTTGGGGATGGTGCCCCAAGTAACGAACCGAGTGGTCATGCAATTGGATAAAACCAAGGTCAAGGTAATCTGTGTGCTTAAAGATGTACACATCCAATTAGTTACAGATCCCATAATACAAGAACGCATTGATGTACATATAGTAGACATACCTAAAACTTATGGGATGTTGTTAAGTCAAGAATGGACCAAGTGCCTGAGAGGTTGGCTTTCCACAGATTTCACCTAGTTGTGGCTACCATGGAGAGGCCTGAACAACCAGATCAAGATTGATGCAGAGCCTAAATTAAGACAGATGATCACTGAGTACAATGCCTCGAATGAAGTCATGTTCACCCAGATGGACGTGGGAACTTATCGGATGGATGGCATCCTCATGTTCCAAATCCAAGAGGACCTAGAATCAGAACACAACCCCATTCTGAGTCTCTTGGAGTCAGATATCGATGATGACATCTTCCAACACTTCATCAACAACACTACGGTCAACCTACGACACTTGGGACAAGACGTAGATCCTAACATTTTGTTACTACCAGGGCACTATCGATTACACCAAGCTAGCCATTCTGCGTTCACATGCCCCAGTTCCCAGGAAGCATTATCAAGGGTATTGAACCAAATCACCTCGTCAAGTAAGCTATTAGAGACCCCTAAAATAAAAAAGGAGATCCTCGAGACCAAGGACAAGAATAGCATCCCACCAGAGGTAGATGTCCCAATTCCTACAATCACCCCAAGCCAAGATCAGGATAGTGGGTCAGATTCTGATGGCAGAGGCCCGACATCGAACATACTTAGTGAGTGGAGTACGTCTGATGATAGAGCATTCCCTCCTTATAAAGGAATGCTAGAAGACAAGGGCGGTGAAAGTGTCAAGATCACCGGACCCAGACATAGCCAAGGTACAAGAGAATCAACATCTTCTGACAGTGATGGGGAGAAAGGGCGGAGACTTAAAACCAAGGACCCTCTATAGAGAAAATTGGCCAAAACCAATCTGGCCAAACAACCCCATATATGGAAATTACGCTTTGACAGATCCAAATATAAATAGGGAGAAGGTGCAGGGATCAAATTGATAAACCTGAGAGGTAAGTCTTTCTATGCCGCTTATAGGTTACAATTTTTGTGCACTAACAATATTGCAAAGTATGAAGCATTGATTTGTGGAATCCTCCTGGCACACGAGAAAGGAATAAGAATCCTGATAGTAGAAGGGGACTCTCAATTGGTTGTCAAGAAGATCCATAGTCAATATACTTGCAATGACAAAAGGCTCTCAGCTTACCGGAATAGGGCATGGGAACTGATCAATGACTTTGACGCTTTTGACATCAAAACCATCTGAAGAAGAAGAAATGTTGTCACCGACACCTTGGCCGTGTCGGCCAGTTCATTACATCCAATGGAAAAATCCAAGTTGAAGAAATTATCAGTTGAACTTGTCGCAGCTCCGGACATTCCATACAACATCACTAACTTTCAAGTCTTCTAGGATGCTCAGCACATTTTGGAGTTTATCATGTGCGCCAGTGTGTTCAAAAAACAAATCTTCGACGAGGAAAAGGAAGGTGAAGAAATAGTTGAACCCGAAGCTCCTGATGATCAAGGTGTTATAAATCTGAGAACTAATGCTATACCCAAAGGGATGGTAGAACTAGAGAGGATTTTTGACAGTGACAAGACAGTAGTAGGGAGACGCCTAGATGTAACACCGGATGGTAAAGAATGTGATACCTACAACCTTGGCACAGAAGAGGAACCTAGGGAGGTCCACATTGGAAAGGTAGGAACCAGAGAAGAAAAGGAGAAAATGGTCCAGCTCCTCACTGAATATCGGGATGTCATAGCATGGAGCTATGAAGAATTGAAGACATATGACACCTCAGTCACAGTACACAACATCCCTCTGAAACCAGATTCTAAGCCTTTCCGGCAGCAGCAAAGGCCTGTGAACCCTACCATGGAACCCTTGATTCAAAAGGAGGTTCAAAAGTTTCTCAATGTAAGGATAATCTTTCCAATCTGGCATTCCACATGGGTTGTGAACTTGGTACCCATAAGAAAGAAAACTGGAGAGATTAGATTGTGCGTGGATTTCCAGAACCTCAACAAATCTTCTTAGAAGGACAATTACCCGCTCTCGTCTCTCAAAAATGTATTGCAAAATGTCAATGGGTCCCAAATGATGTCCTTTCTAGATGGTTATTCAGGATATAACTAGGTGATGGTGCAGGAGGAAGATAGGCTGAAAACAACGTTCACAACCAAATGGGGAACCTTTGCCTACTGTCAGATGCCTTTCAGACTGGTTAACATAGGGGCCACTTTTCAGAGGGCAATGGACATAGATTTCAAAGGACTAATTGGGAGGTGCATTATCATCTATATGGATGACCTCATAGTTTTCCAGAAAACAAAGAGCTGACCATTTAAGTGACCTCAGAAAATGCCTTCAAAGATGCAGGGAATTCAGGATTTCCCTCAATCCCAAGAAATGGGTATTTGGGGTAACTGAAGGAAAACTCTTGGGACATATCATCTCAGAGAAGTGGATAGCCATAGATCCTGAAAGGGTGGAATCCATTCTAAAATTGACACCGCCACATAGCCGCAAAGAGCTGAAATATTTCTTCAGGAAGATCAACTTCGTAAGGAAGTTCATTAGTGGTTTCGCAGAGATAGTAAAACCGTTTAATGACATGCTCAAGAAGGATGCCAAGATTGAATGGACTCTCCTAGCCAAGAAATCTTTTGAGGAGATTAAGAATGCCATCGCTATGGCACCGGTCCTGGTCAACCTAGACTGTACTATCCCTTTCAAGGTTTACTCTTTTGCATCTAAGAACTCATGCGCGGGCATCCTCACATAGAAGAAGAACAGTGAAGATGAAAGACCCATAGCTTTCATGAGTTACCCTTTCAAATATGTCGAGCTCAGGTACCCAAACCTGGATAAATAGTCATTCACTCTCATCAAAGTGATGAAAAAATTCAGACATTACATGTTGAGAAGTAAAGTCATTGGGGTAGTTCCAGACGCAGTCGCAAAGTCCCTTTTGATGCAAAAAGAGCTAGGAGAGCGGAGAGGAAAATGGATGGCCATCCTCCAAGAGTTTGACCTTGAAATCCAACCAATGAAACTAGTAAGGGGCCAAGGCCTAATGAAGCTGATCTTGAAGTTCGAAGAAGGACTGGTTTTCCAAACCTACACTAATCAAGGTGTGATCAGTGATGTATGGTACCAAGACATAGTGTATTATCTATTGCAAAACCGTTGCCCAGAGGAAATGAGTGGTTATCAGAGAAGAGCCTTGAGAATCAAGAGTAGCTCCTACATGTTGAAGAATGGACAATTGTACAAACACAATTATGAAGGCCTATACCTAAGGTGCTTGGATAGACTCGAGGCAAACCAAATCCTAGAAAATTTCCATGACAAATACAGAACATGACATGGGTCAACCGACGCAACAGCTCACCAAATCTTAAGGGAAAGATATTTCTGGCCTACAATATTTAGAGACACAAGTGAACATGTGAGATCTTGCTACACTTGCCAAACCAGCATAACTCGAGAGAGAAACCCCACAATGCCCCTACAACCGGTATACGAGGTACACCCATTTGCCCAATGGGGCTTAGATTTTGTTGGAATGATTAACCCCCCTTCGTCTGTAGGACACAAGTTCATCTTGATAGCTAATGACTACTGCACACACTAGACGAAAGCTCAAGCACTGAAGAATTGTACCACAAAGGTTGTGACTAGATTCTTAGAGGAGTGCATCATAACCAGGTTTTGGATGCCATTTTATCTGATATGTGACAATGCTCCCTCTTTTTCTTCAGCCTCACTAACGCAATGGGCCTTTGAGAATCATGTAATCCTCAAGTTTCTTCAAATTACTATCCACAAGGCAATGGTGTAGTAGAGTCTACCAATAATAAATTAATGACAGTGATCAAGCACCTCCTAGAAGAAAACCCCAGGGATTGGCACGCGCAATTGAAGTACATTTTATGGATTGATCGCGTAAGGATAAAAAATTCCCTGGGGACATCTCCATATCAGCTAGTCTATGGCTTGCAACCAGTCTTCCCTATGAACTTAAAAATCTCAGTCCTTAGATTCATGGACCAATATGTGGGAGGAGAAGATCGAGTCCAAGTCTGGCTCACGAATCTCCTTAACTTAGAGGAGAAGCAAACATTGGCTTTGGAACACGTATCAAAATATCAAGCCATAGTCAAGAGGTGGTTCGATAAGAGAGCCACCATTAAAGACTTTAGGATCTCTGAACTTGTCCTCATGTGGGATAAGGCAAAAGAATCAGGCAGCCACACCAAGTTCCAAAGATTATGGACAGGCCCTTATCAAATATCAGAGATCCTGGGGGAAAACACTTTTAGGATCAACACATTGGATGGAGGGTTGACCCCATTGCCAGTCAATGGGCAATTCCTCAAACATTAATTTGAATCCTAAGCGGGACTACCTTCCATCCCTTGTACCATAGTCCCCTTTTTTTTGGTCCTTTCCTATCTTTTCTCTTTGTTTCTTCATCACCCTCATTGTCAGTCCTTTCTTCCTTTCTTTTGTCGGGGCTCATTTGTTGTTTTGGGTCAGTGTGTTTTCAGATCCATTCCAAAGTAGTCCATAAATCGGAGCAAGGGTATTTCTCATTCAATTCTCCAAAATAAATGTGCAACACGAAGAACATTGTCCAAAAGGCAAAGTGATGACAGCTATCAATGATCAACAAGAAGAAGTTCAAGACTTGGTCATCCTGATCACAAAATACAGTAAAAGGCAACACTTAAAGAGCAATGGTTTCTTGAATGTTTGACAGTTGCGGCTGACACTAGTGCGTAGATTCGAGTACCCACTGATCCCAAAACCCAGGTCTGAATGAATGCAAAGGCAGTGGAAAAAGAAAAGAGAATAGCTAAAGAGAGAAGGAAAGCAAGCACACAAGAAGAAAAGTGTCCCAAAGAGGCCACAAGTGTGAAATCCGGGTGACACAGCCTAATCGTTGCCCATATCAGATTAAAAAAGAGAATTTCATTGCTATAAACCTAAACACATGGAGTACACAAACATTCAGGGCTCAACACATTTCAAGAGCACACAAAATAAATAAAATGACTGTCCAAAAGACAGAACTCTCAAAAAGGCAAGAAAGCTACAGCCTAGCAGACAAAACAGACTTGGGCAACTATGGCAACCTCTACCGGGGCTATGAACGCCTGACTAGTAGTAGAGCAAGGTTATACTTGGGATTTCAGGAAAACTTTGTCGAGGCTATGAATGCCTGACTGGCAGCAAAGCTCTTTTCGGGAAGCCCTAGTCTACTTGGCGAAGGTTGGGAGCAACTGACAAACATTCCGGTTACTACAATCAAGGGTCAAGGAATGAATACACATGAACACACACTGGGAGCTAGAAGAAAACCTTAGATTGAAAGTCATTGAAAGATTGGTTGACACCAATGCCTCTTGGCCTTGTTCTGCTACAAAGTTACAACCTGGAAGAGTAATGATGATAGAGAAATGCCTTGGTCATTCCTCCTTTTGTCGGGCTATTTGTTGTGGGTCCACAACACACACCCCATTTTTTTTGGTCCTCTGACCATGGGGACTCCCCTTTTTTTTGCTTTGTGGTTTTTTGGTCTTGTTTGCCCCTTTGAGTCCTCGCTCGGTCAGCCTCAGAAGAATAGGCATCAGCATGATCTTAAGAAAAAACACCTTTTTCATCCTTTCGGCCCTTTTAGCGTTTCGGGGACCCTGGTACTCCGAAACACCAAAATGGCCGAAGGTCCAAAAGTCAGTCCTTTCAGTATTTTTGACATTCAAAAACACCAAAAGTCTGAAGGTGTCTACCTCCAAAATTTCAGTGTTTCAGACACCGAAAGTGCTGACGTCAAGACCCGTAGGTTATAAGTTGCGAAGGCCCCAATTTGAAAAACACTTTGCATCCTTGATTCTAATTTTCTTGAGAGCTTGCATCTTCAACATTTTTTGCCTTCAACCCTAAGCTTAACTACACACGCATGCCTCTAGCTTCATTGTGTTGTCCTTCCCACTCCTAGCCCCTCCGAGGTAGGTCTTGTTCGCATGCCTCTCTTTCTCTTTGTCCTCCTGGTTTTCTTTTAAAATTTTAGGGTTTTCTTCACCCTAGCACTTATCCGGCCAAGGGCATTTTAGATTTCCTTATCCCCTGGTCTCTAAGGGGGCCTGTGGGTGCTTTTTGTGTTAGAAGGGGTTTTTTTGTGTCGAGTCAGGTTTTGCCCTGTAAGTTTTTTGTGTTAGGGCTTTGTTTGACCTTTGTTGCAAGTTTTTAGCCTCTGAAAGGCCGAAAAATAGGTCATGGTCATTTGTCTTGTTGTCAAAGATTCAACCCTTTTAGTGTTTTAGACCTCCAAATGTCCAAAACCCTGATAGGAACAAATCCCCAAAAGTCCTGTCCCTCATCGCTATTTCAGAGCTTATACTTTTCAGCATTTTGGACCCCCAAAAGGCCCAAAATCTCGATAAATTCAAGTCTCTGAATCCTAGTCTTAAAGATTTGGGATTTTTGGCATCCGCAAAACCTTTAGAGTTTCATATATCGAAAGGTTTGAAACAAAATCACTATGAAGGATGGATTTTCGCACTTTCGGCCTTTTTGGGCTCTGAGACATTCTTCGCTGTCTGAAACCCCGAAAGTGTGAAAAAACTTAGAGTTTTGCTATGTTTTTCTTAGTTTAGCCAGCTTTCTTTTAGTTTGTTTCTTAAATGAGATATTGATACTTGCATATTTTGTTACAAGAATGCCTGAGAAAAATATTACTTCGCCCATGAAGTACCAATACAAGGGGAACACTCCCCCTTCAAAGATTAGCAACAAGCATAGTGAGATCACTCACACTGATATCGGGAACGTGGATTAGGATGACTTCCTTACGAGATGTGGCCAACCAGCCAAGAGAGCAGAGGATTGTACCTCCCTGGTATTAGCAAGACTGGTTAGTGCAACAACCCACCCAGTAGTCATATCTTTGCCTAAACTAATCATGACCCTGGCCAATCATTACAACTCTGACGAGAGGGTGGTCCATAATACAAAGGGCCAAACAGTACTGGATATCTGGCCTGATGTCATAGAAGATGTTTTCTGTCTCCACAAAGGCGTGGACAAGTTCTATGAATTCTTTGTAGAAAAATGAAACTTATGGTTTAGAAACAAAGGGGAGGAGGCTTATGAAATAGTTAATAATCACTACCTAGAGCAACCTCTCCCCAAAAACAAGCTGGAAAAAATAGACTTGAGGAGAGGATACATGAAAGATGACATCAAGGCATCAATAATAATGATAAGCAGAGTATACAGGTTACCACAATCATTCCAACTAGAGAATTGGATGATTCTCCTTATAGAAAGACTCAGGGGCCGCATGTCCAGGTTCGACTAGGGAACCATCATTAGAGACAAGTTGGATGAACAGCTAGTGGCAGTGAAACACAACCCTAAGTTCTATATGAGTACTTACATGGTGTACCTACTAGCAGCAAGGGAAGATTACCTAGGGCTCATAAAGAGAGGGAGCCTAAATGACCCCAATGTATGGCCTCACATCGTATACCCTCAATTGTAGAAAAGGGTGAAAATGTCTGAGGATAGCCCAGACTACCAGATAGTCAATGATGCCTTCATTTTTGTAATCATGTGACCTATTGAGGGTGATTTTGCGAAAAGGATGTCAAAGGAAGAAAAAACCAAGGTGAGGGCCATATGCGCCTATTACATACAATTTAGAACCTTCACCTACATTTGGATAGCAGGATCAACAGTGAATCCGAAGAAGTTGCCTAGATATCCATCTGATTGGATAATCATTTTGGAAATGGCCCGACAACTCACATATGCCTATGAACATACAAAACACAAGAAGAAGCACTGTTGGGATTTCCCCATCTCACTGGGACCATATACCCTACAAGACATGAAGATTTGTAAATCTTTGGCCTTCGAATGGGATGACTGTCCCCTACAACTCCACAACACAGTGTGGCCCCGATTTGACCCTATAGGCACATACAACCACATTATTGTCAAGTTCTACATTCATGAACCACACATGGAGGATCATTGGATGAACTGCGTAGATGATCATAAGGTCAGAATCTGGGATTATTGCAGAATGACTCTTACCTTGGCTAAGGAAGTCATAAAGACCCTTATTCCCCCAAAAGTTTGGGAATATGACTCAGAAGAGGTCCTGGAAGCCATCTATACAAATGAAAAAATATATGACCAACCCATCATGAACGCAGAGGTCAAAAAAGATGAGAATGATGACATAAATTTTCGGGCAAGACACGTAATGAGAACAACAGAAGAATGGATCAAGAGGCCCTACAAAATGAGCTTGATACTTGTGAAAACATTGATGGATCCACCCAAGAAGGCAGATAGACAGCGCAGAGAGATAAACACAGTGCCCAATACTAGAAGGCACCACCACAGAAGCCAACATAGTGTATGATCATGAACGGGTAGTAGAGTACGGGTCAAACCCAAGGCCCAAAGCTCCTAAAACAAGAATGACCGAACAGATGGATCCTCCCGCAGGGCAAGCACAGGTTGCACCGGATGAGAGACCTTTTACTTTTGGATAATCTCCTCCTATCACCGTAAAGGGGAAGAAGACATACAAGAGAAAGAAAACTTCTACACCTTTGCAATTAGAAACCGTACAGGAGGACCCGCAAGAGGAGGAGGAGGAAGATGTCCCTCTAGTTAAAAGAATGAGGTCTCAAAAAAGAAGAGAAAAGGAGACTAGTAGAAAGTACTAGAAGGATCCTAAAGAGAAAGGTAACCCCTTAGATTCTCTAGGATAAAATGAGTTCCAAATGTCAAACTTCAAGGGTCTAGAAGGTTTTTCGGACCAGGGCTAGGATACACCAGGTTATACAACTAGATATGAAGCAAGTAGTCCTTCTATTTTTCAACCATAGGCGATCTTAACTCCACCTCCTATTCAATTCACTAATCCAAAGCCAGATACACCCAAGGTGGGAGATAATTCTAAGGCAGATCAAGGGTCCGGGAATCACGAGTCTCTGATAACTGAAGGGGTGACTACCAATGAGCCTACCCTAGGGACTAATACTATTGTAACACCCCTTCACCTCCCCACTCCACCAACTACTCTCCCACCTCTTATTCCTACTCCACCACCACCAAGCCCTTTGACTTGCCACATCCTGACACCGGGAGGATAAGTAACTAGAGAGGCTGCATCAGCCCTCAAAACCATAGTGGCGGTTATGACTGGTCTCAATACCGAAGCCTCGGTTAATTCCTCAGGAGAGGGAGACAAAAGTCAAGAAATGCAAGAGGGAGACAAGGCAGAATAAGAAAGGGGGGAAGAAGGAGAACGCCAAGGAAAAGGGAGTGAAGGGGAACAGAGGCAAGAACAAGCAGAGGGGCAAGACAAAGAAGTGACTCCAGGATCTCAAAGTTTAGATTCAATTCTTCAAATTACCCCATATGAGCTGGTCACTGCATCTAGTAGATCGACCTGGTTTACCAAAGAAATTAAGTTGAGGAGAAGAACCTATTCAGATGAAGTTGAAGGGGAGAACATGGATGTAGCATCCTTAGGACAAGCCTTTCATCAAACAAAAATCATATTACCAGCTCGGACAATGTCCTATGTCACCCAAGATACTAGGGGACGCTGGAAGGCACAAGTTTTAGTCCCATCTGTCAGCACTTCTCAAGACCCAACCACCTCTGAAGACTATACATTGGAGGAGGTAGATTTGGGGGAACCTACTAGGGAGGGGAGCAAGACACTAGCAGCCTTAGGGCTCAAACATGCTCTAGGTTTTATGAGTAAAGACGAAGAGACCATAAGGGCCTTGACTGAACAAAATGAAGCCTTGAAGAGGTTCATCCACAAAATGGTTGGTCCCATCGAACCTAACTTCCTGGAGGCCTCACTACAGGAAGTGTTGGATAAAAGAAATGCCCCAAACTTACCAGCAGGTCTAACTCCCTCCTTCATCAAAGAAAGTGCAGATTGGAAGGAGGATTTTGAGCAATATGGGGAAGGTGCTATCAGGAAAATATTCAAACCTTACAGGTTTATTCTAATAGAGGCTATGAATTTGATAGATTTGATGATGAATGATGGTGGCCTGGAATCGGAGACCAGCAAATGGAGAGCCGCCCTCCAAGACCTACAGATCATCAAAAAATAGCGCTTCCAGATCTTGGTAAAAATATATTAAAGTGAGGAGCTAGAAAAATTTGAGACATGGATCAAGCGCATAACCAAGATAGTTGGTATTTATGAGAAATCTCAAGCTTCCATATTGGATAAGCAGAAGGAGGTCTTGGAATGGGTCGATGAAATAGATATCTTTTTCACAGGGATCGGCATTGACTTATACGGAGATGAAGATAAGCATGTCTTACGACCATCCAAAGAAATGGTCCAACAATTCAAGGACATTATGGAAGGTACAAGGACCAAGGAATCCCTACAATAGTTGTTCTATTCAAAGGAAGAAATGATGAAGGTGACCAATCACGTAGAGGAAATCCAATTCTTCACTTCCGAGCTAACTGCCTTTGAAGAAAAGCTGGAACAGAAGGTTAACAGGGAAAAGAGGAAAGAAATAAACTATGAGGAAGTCCAGGAGATCATACAAAGGCTCAGGGATGCACACCCAGAGGTGTTCCCAAATTAACCTTTTGGACCACAAAGAATTTTTGGAAAGTAATTCCCCCACACTTAAAGATTTCCCTAAGGCAATGTTGGTGCTCAAATAAACAGATTGGACTTCTAATGGATTTCATTTATCCAATGAAGATAAATACAATCAATTTGCCAACGAACGAGGTTTCAATAACCTCCTAAAATTCTAATTCCATGGAACCAAGGCTGGTGGGCCTGCACTTTAAAACTTGTCTTCAAAGGCTTCTTAGAGGTTTCCTATAACGGATAACTAATAACTTCAACTCCTGCTTCTCAATGTGTTAATAAGATCACAAAACTGAAAATATATGTGTTAATGAAATGTAATGTATTTAATATTGATTGATATGATTGAAATATGAACTGAATTAGATGAAATAAAAGAATAATTCAAAAACTTGAAACAATGAAACCTAATACCGAATTCAATTAACGAGAAAGACCAGCGCTTTATTTCAATAATGTGCAAACAGAGTCGATAATTCTTCAATCCTACGTTCAACTTCAAAGACGGCTTTGAAAATGAAAGCTTATCACCTTAAAGGCGTAATAATATGCACATATAACTAAAAAAGTTTAAAAGTATTTCAATTTAATACTATTTCTTAGATGACGGACTAATTGATCAATATTTTAATCAATAAGATTTTAACCATGCGAAAATGAGAAAGAAATAATTGAATATGCAAAACATAAACTTAAATTGAAATATGCGCAAATCAAAACTATCAGTTTAAAGAATGTCAATTTGTTTATCTGAAGGACTTGATTGTAAAGAAAGAGCAAAAATGATTGCAAAATTGAAATAAAAACTGACTTGTCTCTGCTTGTTAAAAAGGCGTATATCAGATTTCTTGCATACAATGTTTGAAATTTGAAACTATCTTTTACTCCATCATTCCTTAGAATCCATCATTAGTCATCATGTATCATTCAATGTTATTATTCCGTCCTTGTTTGTAGCTTTATGACTGAATATAAATATAAAGTCGAAAGGGTGTGTGCAAACATCACACCCTTTCCCTAAAACTAATCCATAACCGATTACATTATCAATTTCATTGATTTGATATACAAATTTCTTCTCTTTATCAACTCCAACTACCAACCATTCGGTTGGATAACTAGGTCAACTAACTTTTTCTATTTAAAAAAAGGGCTCCCTTGTGGCATTTGGAATCTTGCTATAGAGAGATGTCCCTGAAGATATCTCTGAGACTTGAAGGATTCATCAATCATTTTGCATAAGAAATAGCATTTGATATGTTGTCTACATCTGTCGACTTTTGGTGTTGAATACATCGACCATGTCGTTATTTTTGATGAGGGTGGTGACTATCTACTATGGCGTGGGACATTACACTTGTTGTTTTGTTTTTCATTTTTAATCATTATAAAACTTATTGTTTGTATCTTGATAACAACAATGTACAAGAGGCATTCAGACTGTTGGTTGACCATTTGCCATGGCTATGAGAAGATGCAGGTCACTCACCATTTCATTGGCATTAAAACTTAGAGAATTCTGCCAATGGAAGTGATTGTCACTGTTTTGGTTTGCATCGACCATGCTATTGCATACTTGATAGAATAGTTGAAACTCCTTCTAATATTGCTGGATCAAACGACCCTGTGGGATGTCTGATGTAGAGAGATTCCCTCTTCATCTATACTGGATTTGATAGAGCGACTGTCCATCCACAAATAGCATCGACCCAACCTTATTTGTTAAATGCATAATCAATTTACTGTCATTTTTGTTGATGAGGATGACAGCTAGCGTGGAGTTTGCCATTGTAGACATGGCCTGGAGTTTGTTCTGCTATCATTTTTTGCATCCTCTGTTGACAATGCCATGCTTGCTGCTAGAGGTTGTCGACTTTCTTATACACGGTGTGGTGTTTACTATTGCAGGTGGTGACCAACATGCTGTGGCAGATGTCGATTACATTTGTTTATCACCAGCCACTACCACACATGATTGCTATTTGTTTGTCACTGTGGGAAGATACCAGTCAATTCTTATTAGCATTTTGAACCAGTCCATCATCTCTACGACCTCTCTACATATGGCTATTTAGTTCAACGTCAAAACTCTCAGTCGTTCCCTCATTTTGTATTTGCCACCTTTTCAATTTGAATAAGAACAAATACAAATTGCTTTGTTGATACAGGTTTTACCAGACAGTTTTCAGCCTTTCGGCCCCCGGAAATGATCCAAACCTTCAGCCTTTCGGCCTTCTAGGATTTTTGGCCTTTGGCCCTACAGAATTTTTGGCCTTTTGGTCCTGAAAGTTTTTCGACCTTTCAGCCTTCTGAGTTTTTGGCCTTTTCGGCCTTCTGGGTATGTCGGCCTCTGACAGATCCAAATTTCAGACCAAGGTTTCGATGATAAACACTTAGAAGATTTGACACTAGAAAAGTCTTGGAGTTGAGGTCGGGGTTTGAAAAATTGGACCTGTTTCTAGCGAGATCACATTTTTTCACACCACTTGAACTCCAGATCTAATTGATGGTTAGCTTGAGTTCATTTTGAAAGAACTAAGGGCTCCCTATCAGTCTCCATCGTTAGAAGAGATTCTGGATGAAGATTCCAAGAAAGACTTCCAGAAACAAGAAGACTCTGAATTTTCTGAAGAAACCCCTTCTTCTTTTCTTTTTCTTCTTGGCGAGTTTGACCCTCCTTGCATGGGAAAACTGATTGTAAATGTGTTCATGAATCCATGCAAGTTATCTAGTGTCAGATAAAATAGTTTCCCTTTCAGTAAAGTTTTAGTTTAATTTATTTTTTCTCTTTGATGCCCTAAATTTGGAATTCAGAGTTGTGGATCAAATTCTATATATTGTAATCAAAAAATCAATGTAAGGGTCAGATTCTTAATGCAATAAAGATATACATTTGGTGCTTCATTCGTGGTGTGTGAATTGCTACTACTTATGCAAAATTATTGAATGTATGCTTGCATTGTTCATTATTTTCAGAGAGCCTCTTGTTTATTGTGCTTCAAATTTGCATTTCTTTTAGTTGGAGTTTGATGTTGATTACTTTTCCTTGTTATGATGAATGCGTGGAAGAGATCATCTTTGGGCTTAACGATAAATCTATCTCGTGGGTGCGCACATCTTGGTGGCTTTGTGATTTTATCAATTTTGAATATTTTGCACGAGTGAATATGTCTTCTCTCCAAATGCTTGCATCTGTGGGGTAGTGAATTGTGACTTGGTTTGATTTATGCTTCGTGGGTTTACTCCAAATCTCTCCCATCATTCAATTCGCAAGGAAGGGTTTACAATGGTTTATGTCCGTAGGATTTCATTTTCAGTCATTTTCTTGTTTCTCGTTACTCTACTCCCTACTCTCTTCCGTCTCTTAAAATCTGAAAATTTAAACATCTTAAAAATACCAAAATTGCATTCTATTTACAACACCCATATGTTAAAATAGAAAATACCAAAAAAGAACTAAAGTGTTTTGCAGTTTGATGTCTTGAACAAACCAGCAAAGGCCTCCTCGTGAACAATCACATTTATCTTCAACTAAGTAACCAAGCAGGTTGTGACCCGGCCCTAGAGAACCTTGGGAATAACCTCGTTATTCTTTCAAGAGAGGAAATCGAATTTCAAGATCCTAGCAAGTTGGCTTGTGTTGAAACAACACTCAACATGTACCAAATGGATTCATAAGTGTTACATCTTGGTCACATGACAAAAGTAGATTTTCATAATTTCAGAGGAGAGATATTTAGGAACCTTTGATAGATATCATTGTTCAATCCAAACAGTTTGATTGTATAACTTGATCCTTGAACTTCATTGACTTATTTTATCAGGATTAAAAATTGACAATACCCTAAATGATCAGCATGTTTGGAATTCTTATTTAAAATCTTGATACATTGCAAAACACTTGAAATTTTGATGTTTTTCATTAACCTTTTCAAGTCATGTTCTTTTTAGCTAATCGATGATGTTTCGACTAGATTGGCGATGATGGAGACATGAGGTTTTTCTTGACTTGTGTGTGACTATTTTGAGGAAGATCCACTAACTTGTGTGAATTCGTCTAAGGACATGGTCATCAAAGAACCATCAAGGACATTCATATAGGAAGGAGGATTAACCTTTGTTTGTTTACACAAAAGGATACCTTGGTTATTTAGATCTTCAATATCTTAATACCAAAATCCACTTGCAACATTGAATCCGTTGAAACCGGTATTCATACTCCCATAGTTGGTCATTTAGCTAGTGAGGGTTGTACTAGGTTGCTAAATGAGGTTACTAACTGAGATGAAAGTCATATTCATATTATTATGGTCATGGTGACACCAGTAAGGATTGTATCGACTCCTAGTTCCACAAAGCTCAATGATGAAAATATATCTCTTTTGCAGTTCTTTCGCAAAAAGCTAGTGACCATTAGTTGCATTGCATTGCATTTTCATGATAGATTAATTGTATGTTTATGGAATTTTCCTTAATCAAGGGGGTGAAAGTTAATCATGATTTCATTATCAAAGTCATACTCAACATCATCAAATGTCTGATTCATCAAATTGACCAATGCTACATCAAGGATATCATCAATCTACATCTGTTTAGCTACGGGCAACCTCACCATCTAATCAAATAGGAGAAACCTAACTCTTTTTATTCCTTGTACCTATATCTGCACCTTAATCATATCAAATGCCCCTATCTATCAGCCTCATACCATTCATCTTCCCATCAAATCCAATCTAATCGAATATCAATCAGTTGAATCATCCAATTGATCATCTAAAGTCAATCATTTATCCGATCATCCATTTTCTCATCTTGAGCACATCAAATTTACTAACTCTAGATCTTGAGGAAGGAAAATCAATCCATTTGTTCATCTCTCTAGATCTTGAGAGCGAATTATCAGTTTATCCAATCAATCCATCAACCTACTTATCCTATCCGATTGACATCAATACAACATCAACCAAGTGATTCTGACTGACATCACGTGATATCTGATCATCATCAACCTTATCTAAAATATCAACAATGTTCTCTCAACATATCTGTTCTCATCATATTCTTGCATGACAGAGGCATTTTCAAAGTGATTTTTATCGGGAAATGAATCTCAATTTCCTAAACTTAACCAAATCATCTACCATCATCTTGATTCATTTCCTGAGGGGGCATCATATCCACATCAAAATTTCAAATCAGGATTTTTCATCACATTTTATTTCAAATTTGGGGCATTGAAAATTCAAACTTTTATCAGTGGGGCATTCTACATAAAATTAAATCTGAGTTGTGAATCATAATTTCAAATCAGAGTTGTGAATCAAGGTTTCAAATCAGAGTTGTGAATCAGGTTTTTATCATCAAATCAGTTATGAATCAGGGTTTTGCATCAAGTTCGACATCAGGTTATCAATATTCACATCAATTTTTGCATCAAGCAATCAATCAGTATCAAATCTGCATCAAGACATGCAATTTTCTTTGAATCAATGTGCTTCACACATCAATTCAAAGAGGGGGCATTTGTAGACACCCAGAATTGACCAAGTGTCTTAGTATCAACAAATCTCAGCAAATCTCATCAAAAATGCTTAAAAATGGATCAAAATCAATTAAATGGAAATTTATCAATCAAATTGGATTAAATCAAATAAAATCAAAGGATTGAATTAATAATGAAATCAAATAATCAAATTCACGCCTAAAAGGGATCAATCAAAATTATATAATTGATTTTAATCAATTAATTATATAGTTTTAAATCAAAAATCAAAATGAACCTATTCACCCTTACATGGCTAATTTAATTAATTGTTTGAATTAAATAAATCCTAATTTCTTTCAACATAATTTGATCAACCAATGAGAATTGAGGATTTTGTCTTCTTGTCCCACCCTTTGAGGACAACCATTTAAATGGTCCGCCCATTTGAAACCATTTGAAGGATCAAACTCAACCAAGGATTATCCCATGATCAATTCACTCTACCCCATACCCTTGGAATTTTACTATAAATATGAGCCATTTCTAAGCATAAGGGATCCTAGAAAATTCAAATGCATAGCATCATCACTATAGGCAAATTGAGAGCAATTGAGCATTATTTTGTGTAATTGAGAGAAAATTGTTAGAATTGAGAGCATATCATGAGCATTTGGATTCATCTTTGTATCATTTTGAGAGAATATTGAGCTAAGATTAGGCATACTTATCAAATTTCTCATTCTAGGATGGTCACTAGTGGATATTAAGGCCGAGAGCTCTACTTGCAAAGCCTAGTTAGAGAACCATGAGATGTCATGGATTTTAAATGCAATTCTTTAGATTAAATTGTTATTTCTTTCCATAGAATTGTAGTTATTAATACTAATTACATGAAGGTGTATTAATTCACACACAAGGGTTGTATCAGTTTCCAAATGATTTACCAAAAAACTCAATGATGATACTTGCAAAAATAGCAATTCGTTAAAAAGTGACAATAATTTTAGGTTGCATTTGTATATTATATTCATGTTAGACTAAATATTGCATTATGGGATTTCTCAAGGAAAGGGGGTCAAACATCCAATTCAAAGTATCAAGAATTCTTCTTTATGATGGAATATGTGGGACTTTATAAAAAACAATACATCTCATTTACATCTCACAAATTACATCCATTAGGGGCATTTCATGTGCATTTAGGAACACTTGCATTTTTAGGATCATTTCATTCACCATTACTTTATCATTATATTATGTATTATTTATCCTCATTTAGGTGCATTTCATTATCATTTAGTTACATTAACATTATCCATAAGCATTCCATCATTATAAATCATAATCATATACATAAAGCATTGCATTATCACCTAGAATAATCACATCCATATTATGTATCCATAGAAATATAAAAAAAACATTTTCCATACATTTAAGGACACCCATACATAAACATAAAAATGTACAGTATATGCATACATACATATGACATAAAAAACCACAAAAACATACATATAGATAGAATCATATAAACTGAATCCATCAAATGTCTCTTGGCATCATCATAGATCATCAAAATCATAAAGTCCACATATAATGACATCAAATAAAAACATCATCAAAAAGAAGGGGTAAGGTCTCGCCAATATCCAAAATCACAAGTTTCTACATCACAAAGGTACACATCAAGATATACCACAAGTACATCATCAAAATGATAGATATGCCATCATAAAAAATATGATATAATAAAGAAGATCTAAACATGATTGCCTCCTAACTCTGTCAGGTGACCCATCAAAATATTTCCACCTATACCTGCACTTGTACCTGCACCTATACCTACACCAATTGATGGTCCTACACCATCACCTATCCCTGCATCTGGTCCCCTCGGAGGTCTAGGAGATAGACCTGATACTCCTCAACTCTCAACCTATTGTGAGACACCACCTCTAACACTCTATGTATAAGAACAAACACTATGAACTACTATTAGTAACTCGTGATATAAAGTGTGGTATAAATCACAACTCATGATCTCCTCTTGCATATCTAGCATGGTCTATCTAGTCATACCATATCTAGCCACCCGCTCTAACCACAAAGCTATAACCTCTACCACTCCTCGCTGCTATATAACATGATCTCTTTGTGACCTAGTAGCTACTAACTCTGCCTCCATGGTATGAATATCATGATCTCTCTGTGACCTGGTAGAAGCTGACTCACCCTTAAGCCTCTAAATTTGTCCTTGTAATAATATGATGTATACCTGTGTTGTAACCAACTCCCCACCCAACCTCTACATATCCTTACCTGGGATACCTCTTTGCATAGTCTGTCCTAGATCCTATACTATACCTGACCTAGCTCTGCAAGCTACCTATCCCTGATCTAGAAACAATAATCTCTTCCTCTTTGCAACAGCTCTGTCATGATCACTATCATCCCCTCCATGATCATTGATATCTCCCCCGTGACCACCATCATCTCCTACATGGTCATCATCATCACCACCAGCTCCTCGACCAATCACTCTACCACCTCTCCCTCTTAGTTCTCTCACTGGGATATCATCAGATTTGACATCCTCCTAATCTATGTGATCTCTTTGTCATCCTTCATATCTCGATGGTCGTCGAGGCTAGTCCTCGTTATCATCATCACTCTCCAAGGGAGGCACTAGCTCATATGGTGACGACAATCATGGAAAGGGATGTGCTAAAAACCACTATGTTTATTCCTCATTCACACCTGCATACATCACATCATCCTAATAATCCCAAGCAACTAGAACTAATATGAAAAACTTATCTAGCTAACTCACATGATGCACATGGTCCCCAAGCAGGTTTCTCCTGTCGGGTACGTGCATACATAGCTAACCCTTGAGAAAACCTTGTGCCCATCCAAACTATCAAAATACTCTGGTAATGATAAATCTCTCAATAATGTAAGGTGTACAACCAAGCAACCACCTCGATGTGATTATATAGAACACCTCTCGGTGAACCTCATTATACTCCTCACATCCCAAATAAGGTATCCAATAGATAGTATCTAGATCATCAATCTGTCTCCAGTAATAATCTAACTTGCCCAGCTTCGGCTGGACAAGCAAACCACTGTATCCATAGATGAAGAGATGACCCTCCTCTCATTCTCTCTTTGCAATTGGTCAGGTCACTGGAAGATGCTCGCATACCCAAATCTGTAACACTATGGCACCGACTGATAAATTTGTTGCACACTCATAAACCACTCGATGAAGTTCATGATATAAATATGCTAGAATGTATACCCCAAGAGAAACAACGTGGTCTCATAAGCATATCCTCCAATAAACAACCCTAACCAATGTGAAATCCATGCGCTCTTTGGTAAGGCATGAGGAATCCTCCAATCAAGGCTGATAGAACTGTGAGAAGTGGGGCATAATGTCTCTGCATCCTCCTATCCCAGGTCACTGTATAGCCTTTGATCTAATCATCCTCAAATACTTGACATACTTCGACTCCACCATCATAAGGATCAAAGTGCACTAACTCTCCCATATTTGGGATCCGCAAAATCTGGTATATATCCTCGGGTGTGATAGTCATCTCTCTGGTGGGAAAGTGAAAGGTATTATGGTTGTAGTGCCACCTCTCTATCACTTCTGTCAACAACCCAGTTTAATCGAATCTGGGGCATACTCAACAAATATCCTAATTCACATCGTCTGAATACGGGTCGGTCCTCTGGGGATAAATGTGCAATCAACGCTAAGGTTTTAGGTTATGCCACCCTCATATTCAACTTATCTAGTTGAACTGTTACATATCAGATCAATTATCTTAAGTCAATCATATTCTACTATCTACTTGCTCATATGAGATTTACAGGATCTCGACGAGCGCATTGACTTTTTCGCACCTCTATATCGTGAGGACGAAAATCATCATCTATTTTATCCTATTGAGTTGATATCAATACAACATTGATCTATTATCGATTATCCTACACTGGCTGGCATATCATTCATATCCTCACATTCATCCATTCAATCAAACCTTGACAACAAATAACAGTCACACCTTTCATGAAAAATCACTTTCATCATGCAAATCGAGGTAGCATTACACACCTCTGGTTAACACAGAACATTTTTCAGACATCCTTAATAAACCTTTGTCTACAATGAGACACGACGTTGAAAAAGTTGACAATAATATCACAAAATTGGCGAAAACATCAAAATCGTCAACACAATCAACACTTGTCGAAAACATAAAAAAATGGACGAAAAAATAAAAACTCGCCGAAAAATAAAAAAATAAAAAATCGATCAACAAATCATCATCAAAAAATAAAAAAATAAACAAATAAAAAAATAACAATAAAAATGAAATCCATCAATTAAAAAATCAAAATCCAATCATAAATAAAAAAATCATCATTAAAAAACACAAAAACCAATCAAAAAATAAAAATAATAATTTAAAAACAATAAAAATGAAAAATTAAATTAAAAGCAATTAAAAAATAAAAAATAATTAACAAAACAAAAATTTAAAATTAATTAAAGCAAAATAAAAATAAAAATAAAATTGAAAATCAAAACAAATCCCGCTCCACCTCCTTACCTCCCCGCACTCCACCTTCTCCCCTGCGCTCCACCCCTCTTGCTCCACCGAGCCACGACTCGCGGTGAGTTTGGCTCACTCGGGCGCGAGCGAGCTTGGTTGGAGCGTGGCGCTGGCTTGCCCAAGCTGCCCCAAAAAAATTTGGTTTGCACTTTTTTATATAAAATTTAAAAACCCATGAGACATTTCATCACATTCTTCCACAAAAATCTAAATTTTAACTTTTTTTTTATCATTTTCTTCAAAAATTCAAAATTTTCACCAAACCCTAGTTTTTTCAAAAATGTCAAATCATGCAACAAAGAGGGTTTTTTTTGCGATACATATCGGGGGGGTCATACTTCTGCGGTCTCTGATACTGATGCACCCTCTCAAACCGGTGATTTGCCACGTGAACCACCATTTTCAGCTTGACAATCACTTTGCACAACCAAAACACTCAAAACACCAAGTTGCACAATGAACTCCAAAATGCATTTCTTACCCTTTTGAAAGTCATTTTTTGCATATAGAGGGTATTTTGGTGGGATTTTTTTTTCTCACTGAGGAGAATTTTTACTCACAACACTTTGCAGCCTTGTTCTAAACTTCAATATTCCTCATTTTTTTTTAGATTCAAATCGACATGGTTGACGTTCATCAAATTTTTGCAATCACAACAAATCATTTTTTTCATGCCAATGCTTGCAACATCATCTCGATTTTAATTTTGAGGGGGCATACTGGCACCAGGGTGTATAGTTTTGCGAATCAGGACACTTTTTAAAATCGGGGACATCAGACGTCAAAATTCTTTTTTTACATCAAGGCATCAAAATGGAACAATTTTCACAACAGAGATATCACATTAGATCAGTAGAACGATGTCAGTATCATATCGACATCATCATACCAGGGATTCACATCGGGGCATCGTCATTAGTATCACATCGGATCGAACATCAAATCAACATCAAACATCAAACATCAACTATTATTTGAACCAATGCGCTTCACACATTAATTAAAAGAGGGGCATTTGTAGACACCCTAAATTGGTCAACCAAAATCAACATTGTCAACCAAAGTCAAAGGGGTCAAATCAAGTCAACATCATGGATTAATTAACAAAGCCATTAATTAATTAAATTTAAGCGAAAAGGGATTAGTTAAACTATGTAATTGATTAAATCAATTAGTTAAATAGTTCAATTAAATAAATCAAACGCAACCCATCAAATCCCCTTACATGGCTAATTTAATTAAATTGGTTGAATTATTTAAATCATAATTACTTTCAACAAAGGGGACAAGGAATGGATGGAGAGCACATGGGTCACTCAAAATTTTGCTATTCTCACCACTCATTTAGGCGTTGCTATCCTCACCACTCATTTTGTCACCTTGTCCCCCTATTTGAAACCCATCACTCAACCTTAACCTCAATCAACCCTACTTTGACCTTGGTTAATCAAAGTCACCCCTAACCTTGGGAATTCTTATAAATAGGAGGATTTTCTTAGTGTAAACTTACCAGTTCACATTTAGAGTAAGAATCCACATTTAATTGCATATTGAATTGGGCATTTAGCATTAAAGAATTCTTGAGTAGTATCAATATAATGACAAATTCATCCATCATTAAATAGATTTTGAGCATAGACTACGGAAATTCATCTTAATTTTCATACATTTGCATCTTAGATCCATCTTTTCATCATTCTTAACATAATTCTCGTTCTAGGCGTTGTCACTTTAGGATGCTTTGCAGCCGAGAGCATTCATTTAGTCCTTCTAAGGTGTAGGGGCACAAGGGCTACAAGGGTCACTAGCAAGGCCTAAGGTGAAGATCATGAAGACAAGAAGATATATTGGACCTATAAGGTCATTCAAAGATGTATTATGGCTATTCAAGCCATTTGGTTGTAACTTAAAACACTATATGAATTTAATTGCCCGATTTGGAAAAGTAGGCTTAAAAGGCCACTATAAGGTCTAAATGACCTTAAGAGATAGTATTATAAGTTTGGTTTAATATATTTTTAGGCTTATGAAAGTTTTTTAACCTTAATTAGGCTTGTAGTTGTCGAGTTGACAACTTTAGTTGTCAACTGAACAACATTTGACAACTTTTGTAATAAGTCTAAAAGGGAAACAATTGGTTTTAGACTGTTAGAATCGGTTTCAAGGGAATTTGGAATTAGTTCCAAAGATAGCTGGTCAAAATTTGGGTCTTTAAGAGACCTATTCACATTATAAAATCAAGAGAGAGCATGAGTGGGTCAAAGAGACAAGCATATATAAAGTTTGAAGCAATAACATCATGTTTTAATTCTACAATTCTCTGATTTTCCAGAAATACAATAACTTTCTTTATCTTGTATGCCACCTTAACGTATATTTTTTGAACTCTTTTTGATTGGAGGTGTTAGAGGCATGAAATATCTCTCCTTCAGTGGTGGAATTGATCCATTTGGAGTTTTATAGAAGGATAACTATGTATTTTGGTAAAAACAATTAAAACCCTCTCCTAGGGTAAGCCAAGAGAGTAGAAATATGATTCCTTGGATATTTTACATTGAATAAGGACTCTTCATGAGGGGGAATGAAGGAGGACACTTTTTAGACTACCCTAGTTGGTTTTCAGAGAAGCATACATTGAGTGCTCATGCCATAGAGTCATAAGAGTGACTGATTTGTCACAGAGAGCATAGGGGGTTGACTGTCACAAACAAAAGTTTGAATGCTTTGTTCATAAATTAAGAGTGTTTGGACCATGGAGGCTTACGAAGGATTAATAAATGTGTGTATACCACAAGGAGGATGCTTGGAGGAGGTAGAAAATTTCATTTTGAAGGTAAAACAATCAAATTTGCTGGGTTTGGTATGACTGTCCCTAAATGACAGTATTATGGTAAGTTGATTTGTTTTGTGTAAGAGTCTAAGTGTAATGGATTAGTGGATTGGAATGGGTATGGACAGAGTGTAGAAGAGTTTATAATGATGTTAGAGTGTCTTTTGGATGAAAATACAAAGTAAGAATTCTTAGGAGGAATGGGGTATGATGACTGTCCCAGTCATGAAGTCGTAAGTCGCAAAGTCACTGTCTTTAGGAAAATCAATTATGTTTCTTGTGTAGACTAGAGGGGTCAAGGGTGTAGTTCCATGAAAAAAGGAGTAAGGGATCCATAGGTTCTTGGGTGTAGAGGAATCCTTTGGTTTAGTGCTAAGTCTCTATTCAAGAGTCTAGTGGGAGTGAGTGTGTGTGGACAGTCATAGAAAGTGGAAGAATGTTGGAATATAGGATGCATGACATTTGGTTGTGGGTCTAGGTGAGTGGATCTAAGTCATATACCTTGAAGGAGTTACAAGGAGGAGTATGTGGAGATTGGATACAAGTTGGATAGGGTAGTTTGCAGATCCTAGAAGCCTTTAGGTTGGGCAGTTCAAGTCTGGTGAAGAAGCAAAAGCTAGTATGCCTTGAATTGAAGATTGATCTCATGATGTATGGGATGGTGGATTATCAAGTGGTATGAAGTCAGAGTTGGGGTGAGATTTGAATTGGAGGAAAGAGTTAAAACTAAGGAGGGATTGTTCAAAAGTATGTCCTATGGGTTACCTTAAGTCATAACATTTCTATAAGGCCTTAAGTTGAGTCTAATTCTTAAGTGGGTTCCAAGCTTTGGTGAATCTCTTGGGTTGAGTTGGGATATTTAGAGGATTATAGGAGGGATTTGCATCAAGTGGTATTAGAGCACAAGGAAGAAGGTCGTTGTAGATTAGATCTTGAAGATTTGGTGACTAAGGAGTAGTCTATGGTATTGAAGTTTGGAGAAGAGCAAGCAAGTCCTTTAAGGAAAGAGATTTTGGATTGATAGCAGGTATGGTGGTTATCATGAATGAAGATTTGGGTACTAGGGAATCCATATTCAAAACACAATGCAAATGCAAAGGTAATATTGGTAAGTTGTTTGTTTCAAGTGGTTCATTTACAAATCTGGTTTCAAATGAGATGGTTAACAAATTGGATCTACCAAGGATGGTACATGTTATGCCTTGCAGAGCACGAGGATTGGATGGTGAAGAGTGGATTGATGTGAAGGAGAAAGCATACATTCTTTTCACCATTGGAGCATACAAGGATGTAATACTATGTGATAGTGTACCCTTGAGAGGTTGCCATGTGATTTTGGGAAGGGCTTGGCAGTTTGAGAAGAAGTCACTTCATGATGGCAGGAGGAACGCCTATACTATCACCAAGGATGGAGAGAAGATGTTTTTAGTACCATTAGAGGATCACAAGGAATCTTGGAAGGTGTCAAAGAGAATTGGAATCTTTGAGAGGGAAAGGCTCCTAAGGAAAGAAGAACATGGTAATGCAGTTGAAGAAGATTGTTTGAAGAAGAAAGATGGTGCTTTGGAGAAAGCACCCATAGAGAATGCAGATGTGCATGAGGAAGAGATCCTAGAAAAGGATGATGTGAAGACAAGTCGTCCATTGGAAGGACAAGAGACTAGATAGAAATAATTGAGTGTTGAAGATCAAGGAGAACCTAATGCCAAAAAAGGTTCAACAAGTTGGAACAGAGGTAAAGGACATGGATGCTGGTGTAGACAACAAAGGATTAGGTCTTGGAAGGCTTGAAGATAAGGAGATGGTTCTAGTGGGAACTATACAATTTCCATTGAACATAAGGAAGGACAAGGCAGATTTTTTTCCCCAAAACAGTGAGATATGAGGCTGAGAACATAGCCACCAAAGGAGGGTTAGAATGCCAAGAAAAATGGAAAGGGCATGATGATATGTTGCAGGTAACAACAACAGTCTTAAGGCATGAAGGTACTAAAGAAAAAGAGAAAATTGTGATGAAGGACCAAGAAAATGTCAATAAAGGTGTTTACACTCTAAGAATGGAGATGGAGTATGAAAATGTGAAGGGAATCAATTGTTTTTGGGTTCTTATTCTGATTTTATTGCAAGTATATGTTGCTACGAGGGAGATTCCCTAGTATGGTGAAGATGACAATGATTGGCAAGGGTCATATGTTGGAAGGAGCTTGTTATTTCTTCTTGTTTATAATTATTTGTTTGATCGGTACGAAGCCCAAAAAGAAGAGGAGAAGGTACAGGAAGAAAGCAGGGGGTTTGAAACTCCAAGAAGTTCATATGAGGATGAGAAATGGGTGTGAGAAGGAAGCACTATGCATGGATAGACATGCCAAGGTTAAGGGAGTAAAAACATGGAGATCAAGAGGTAAAGATGGAATAGGGCCTCAAGAAGACAAAGATACAGTCAATATAAAGAGGAAGCCACTATAAAGATCATAAGGTGCATATGATGATGTTTGTTTTGCAGGTACACCAATTCCAAGAGACTTGGAACAATTTGAAGCCTGGGAGTATGGTGCAGGGGCACAAGGGCTACAAGGGTCACTAGCAAGGCCTAAGCTGAAGATCATGAAGACAAGAAGATATATTAGACCTATAAGGTCATTCAAAGATGTATTATGGCTATTCAAGCCATTTGGTCAAGTAACTAAAAACATTATATGAATGTAATTGCCCAAATTGGCAAAGTAGGCCTAAAGGATCACTATAAGATCTAAATGACCTTAGGGGATAGTATTATAGGGTTGGTTTATATTTTTAGGCTTGTGAATTTTTGTTAACCTTAATGAGGCTTGTATTTGTCGAGTTGACAACTTTAGTTGTCAACTTGACAACATTTGACAACCTTTGTAATAAGTCCAAAAGGGAAACAATCAGTTTTAGACTGTTAGAATCAGTTTCAAGGGAGTTTGGAATTAGTTCCAAAGTTAGTTGGTCTACATTTGGGTCTTTAAGAGACCTATTCACATTTTAAAAGAAAGAGAGAGCACGGGTTGGTCGAAGAGACAAGCATATATAAAGTTTGAAGCAATAAAATCATGTTTTAATTATGCAATTCTCTGATTTTCCATAAATACAGTCACTTTCTTTATCTTGTATGCCACCTTAACGTATCTATTTTTAACTCTTGTTGATTGGAGGTGTTAGAAGCATGAACTAGCTTTCATTTAGTGGTGGAATTGATCCATTTGGAGTTGTATAGAAGAATAACTTTGTATTTTAGTAAAAATAGTTAAAAACCTCTCCTTTGGTAAGCTGAGAGAAAAAAAATGTGATTCCTTGCACATTTTGCATTGAATAAGGACTCTTCACGAGGGGGAATGAAGGAGGACACTTTGTACACTACCATTTTTGGTTTTTAGAGATGCATGCATTCAACACACGTGCCATGGAGTCAGAAGAGTGACTGATTTGTCACAGAGAGCAAAGGGGGTTGACTGTTACAGTCAGAAGTTTGTAATGAACCTGTGTGTTCCTTCTATTTATTTTGTTAGTGTAGTGTTGTTGGATGCATATGCTTTGTAAGTCATCCCGTGAGTATATTTTATTATCCCACATGCATAGGTAGTATTACTTTTCTAGATTGTACTTAGTATATAAGTGTATGTTGAGGCCTTTGATGGGCACCGACAAATTTATTGTATTGAGCTTGCTCAGAGGAGGTTACCCCCTCGAAGTGGCCCGCGATCAATAGATTCACTCTGAGTTCTACTATTGCTCTATATTATGTTATTTTGTGTATTTTCACCATATTGATGTAGGAGGTTCCTCTCATCTGGTATTAGAGCACTTTCTTGGGCTCGTTGGGCGGAAATTATGTCAATTTTTTTTTCCATCGTGGCCTTCAGGTTCCTTTCAATTTGTATTTCTTGTTATTGCACTACTTTTCAGTTATTCAGTATTTGAGTGATTTTCCATTTTTTAGCCATAGCTTCCTTGCTTTCTTCCTGTTTCCTCTCAAAGTTCCTCAGAACCCCTGAAATACTGTTCTGCATACTTCCTTCCTTGACAACCCTACCCCAAATTCTACATATCAAAGCCCTAAATCCCTCATTTATCTAATTTTAGGGTTTTCCCTATCTTTTTCACTTCTCATCCAATTGCCACCAAACCGGGCCACAAGGTTCAATTCCTAATTCTGTTCCCTTGTCCCTCTTGGACCGCTCATCTCATTCCGCCTCCCCAACCCTGAAACCCTCATTTTTATTTTTCCCTTTTCATAAGAAAGTGTGCAACCACTCGTCAAACACCCATTTCCCATATGAGTTTTGCCCAAATCCAAGTTTGCCCTAATTGAAAAAGTTTCTGTTTCTCTTTTTCTACCCATTTCCAAAAAAAAAATAAAAAAATTCTGCTTTACAGTTGTTACACGTACAGGAGCAAAAATCATGGAGGAGGAACTTGCATCCCTCAAAACCAAACTTCAAGATCTGGATGAAAAATTTCTTGGTCTCACTCTTCAACATTCAGCCATGAACTGAAACCATTCTGGAGACGCTGGGTTCTCTTCTGGCAATTTTTGTGGACCGAAGCTTATTTTCCTCGCTTTGATGGTGCTGATCTGACTGGATGGATTTACAGCGTAGAGCATTATTTCAGCTTTCATAATACTTTGGATAACAACAAAGTCCCGCTTGCATATTTTCATTTAGAACATGAAGCTCTTCAATGGTTCCATTGGTACATCAAGGCTAATGTAGACCCAACATGGACAGAATTGTGCACACTCCTTTTGGAGCACTTTGGCCCTAGTGCTTTTGATGATTTCATAGGAGCACTCACTAAACTGCGCCAAACAGGCATTGTAAGAGAATAACAGACAGAGTTTGAAAAATTAGCTAATCACACAGAGGGATTTTCTGATGAATTCTTTCGCAGGTGTTTTGTCAGTGGTCTGAAGGAGGCACTTCGATCTGAAGTAAAAATGTTCCGACCCACTACAATGATGGAAGCCCTTGGGTTGGCTAAGTTAGCAGAGGACAAGATTAGTGCTCTATAATGTTCCAAATCCAATTTTGTTCCATTCAAAAATACGGGTTCTCACAACCCTCAAGTCACGCCAGCTCCCAGAACTACTCCTATCAAGCACTTGTCTGAAATAGAGATGCAGGCCAGGTGAGAAAAAAGGGATTTGTTATAATTGTGATGAGAAATGGTCCTGGGGCCATAGATGTGTTCAGCAAAAGCTCTACCTCTTGGATGTGGATTCTCCACCCAAACTAGAAGAATATGTAGATGCTCATGAAATAGTGGATGAGGAGGTTGAGCCTCAACATCCTGAAACTCCTTCGCCAGAAGCTCAACTAGAGATATCTGTCCACGCTTTGGCAGGAGTCACTACTCCACAAACCATGTGGGTCTAGGGTTTCTTCAAGAATATCCCTCTTACTATACTCATTGATTCTGGTAGCACTCATAACTTCATTGACCCCCAAATAGCCAAACAGGCTGATTGCTTTGTCCATCCTTGCTCTAGCTTTGAATTCATGATTGCCAATGGGGGCACTTTACCTTGCAAAGGGAAATGTCGCAATGTGCGTCTCTCTATTGTAGATTATAACCTATGGTCTGACATGTTTTCCTTGCCCTTAGGTGGATGTGATGTGGTTTTGGGCACCAAATGGTTACGCACTCTTGGCCCCATTCTATGGGATTTTGATGAACTTTGGATGCAGTTTTCAGCCAATGGGAAACAACACACTTTGAAAGGCTTACATCCAGGGTCTCTCAGCATCATCAGTTCACATCGTATGGAAAAAATTCATAAGAAGAATTCACATGGTGTCATCGCTCAGCTCCATTGCATTCAGATGCAACCATTAGTGGTCTCTAGTACTCCTGCAGATCTACAACAAATTTTGGATAAGTATTTAGGTGTATTTGTTGAACCTATGGGATTGCCCCCTTCTCGCCCAGAGGACCACCGTATTCAGCTCCTTCCTGGTAGTGTTCTGCCCAACATAAGGCCCTACCGCTACCCATTTCATCAGAAGACCGAAATCAAGATGCTCATTCCTGACTTACTGAAGAAAGGTATTATTCGCCCTAGTACCAGTTCCTTTTCTTCTCCAGTTCTGCTTGTCCACAAAAAAGATGGGTCATGGCGACTCTGCATTGATTTTTGAGCACTTAATCATCTCACCATAAAGGATAAGTT
>MU224281.1:4663110-4688998 GCA_018584345.1 Thuja plicata
TTATATACTTGTATTACCTTCGGGTAAAGAATCATGGATGTATGCACGGACAATGTTGTAATCAGTTGGCTAGAATGAATAATAACACTTGTCATTCACTTTATGTCTATTATGCTTTATATGTTCAAATCTGTAATTAACTAGTTACCCCAGCGGGTAAACATAGGTCCGGACATTAGATGACAGGAAGGAATCCATCTGCCACCACGATTCCACTTCTAACTTTCTTCGCCAAGAATGTTGGAGAATATTCTTTGTGCCCAAACATTCTTTTGTTGAACCCGTTCATGTTGAGGCACTCCATATTTGTGTTCCCAACTTCTTTTCATTTCAACATAATCCTGGATTTCGGAAGAAATCCCTTCAGCCCGTTCTTGATCAAAGACTCTCAATAATCCTGATGCTCTGTATTCCGCCATCTGCTTCTTGCAAAACAAAATGCTTAACATAAGAATCATGCAAGGAATTTGAAATAAAAGCATTTCTACATCTTATTCCAGACTTGGAATAATTTAAAACTTTGAAGAAGAAAATCTCTTGAAATTTAATAATTCACTACAAATTGCTTCTTCTTTCAAATTTATCACATTTGGACAATCCATTTGGATTTAATACACGAACCTTTTGCTTTGATTGTGTATTTATTTTTAGCATCAACATTTCGGATCACACTCCGTGATCCATCATCAGGATGTAAGAGCATGCAGGATATCTAAAAATAGATGTAGGCTAGGCCCACTCAATAGATATAAGAAGGGATGAGGAGAGGAGGGGGCACACAAAGTGAGGAGGAATAGAGAAATAAAAAATGGCTACATAAGAAGACAAAAAGAGAGAGAACTTTAAAAAAATATAATAATGAACTCAAAAAGCACAATAAGTGAACCAAGACAAAAGGAATAAAAAACAACAATAAACTAAAGATAAAAGACAAAAAGAGATAATAAAGAACATTATAAAATAAAATAAAATAAATAAATGCCTATGTTACAAATATTAAATAGGACAAACATCTCTCCCTCTCTCTCTCTCTATATATATATATATATATATAAACTCATACATGAGCCAGAACACACAAACTATAAATAAAAACAGGCTAAATAAACTAGATAAAAACAAATAAAAGAGAAGGTTGCAAAAAACAAATAGCAAAACATAAAACAAGAAAACATCAAAATGTATAAAAACATATAAAATGAATAAATATAAAAATAAACAACTAAAAACATATATGTGTGTGTGTGCGCACGCGTGCGTGCTATACGTATCAATATATATCATATATATATATATATGTGATATATATTGAAATGTGTATATGTGTGTGTGCAAAAACTATAGATATGTATGTACTAGAAGTACAGTATGTATAGATCTATATAATTACAAAAGCTAAAATACAAGTATAAACCAAAAGTAAAATAAATAGAATATGAACCAATAACAAAAACAAAAATATAAGAATGCAAAAACCCTCCACCACCCACACACATAAACAAAACACAAATCTCAACATATACACCTATATATAGCTCTATGTGTGTATGTTCATACACAAACTACACAACCTATATATAGATCTATATATGTGTGTTTGTTCTTCTTTCTCAAAAATCCCGCCCTTCTCTCTAATTCTCAACTTCGATGTGTGAGAATGAAAATGAAAACGAAAACCCTTTCTTATATAGAATATCTCCCACCAATTTGCTAAGTTGGCAACATGATAATTTTAGCAATTGCATTTAGTTTCTCTCCACGTTGCTATTCCCGGAGAGATTCTCTCATCTTCTTACAAGTTGCCCAAAAATCTCTTACGTCAATCACCAGGTGTCATTGTCTTTTGGAAAATTCTAAGTTGGGTGTTTCACTTCATTATACTTCTTTCATGGGTGCCCATTAGCTAAAGGGGTGGATTTGTTATACTTAAGCAAATTTTCAATATTTCCAACATTTGGGTTCAATATTAATCTTGGGCACATTTTAGACATTTGTCAAGGATTTTCCTTTTATTTTATGACTTCGTGCATCCTTATCCTTGGGCGCAAATTAGATATGAGGAAGGATTTTATTATACTTAGCCAACTTCATCAATTTTTGCAACTCTTTCCCTGGGTGTACATTATTTAGTCACATTTTCAACGTTTCTTGCCATACCAACCTTGGGCACAAATGCGTTAGATAGGAGAATTTTGTGTCTTGAAAATTCCTTAGCATAGGCAAATTCATGCCTTTGAGCGCACTAAACACCCATTGGCGGATTCTTGTATTTGTGGAAAAATCCTTGAGCATGTAGGATTTGCGCCCTAGAGAGCATTTTAGACCTTGTTGAGGATTTTACCACTTGAATGGAATTCCTTGACTACAGTGTTTTGGCACTCATGGGCACACATTAGATATGTAGGCAGATTTTATAACTTAGAGGAAATTCCTTGCCTTGGGCGAACTAGCACTCATGAGTGCATTCTAGACATGGTGGTGGATTCTTGAACTTTCAACAAATTCCATGCCATAGTGAAATTTGCGCGCTTGGGCACATATGATGCTAGGAGGTGGGTTTTGAACTTTGAAATACAATCCTTGCTCGTGTGGAATCCACGCCCTTGGGCACCATTTAGCATGTGTGAAAGAATTTTAGATGTTGAGGAAAATCCTTGAAACCCAAGGATTAGTGCCCATGGGCGCAAATGAGCACTAGAGGAGGATTTTTACACTTGGGCGCAATTCCATGGACTAGAAGGATTCCCTCCCTTGGGTGCCAATTTAATGAGAACATGGATTATTCTTGTACTTAGCCATTTCTTGCCATTTTGCCTTCAATTTCCATCTTGGGTATTCTTGAGAGGTGTTGATGCGAGTTTTATGACCACTTCAACATGCAGAATTGAATACTCAGTATTTCAAATGAAACACTGAATCTCCAATTCTCTCTTGAACAAGGAAGCTCATATGCTAAACAATGTATATGGACTGTGTAATCAAACGAGACAACCCCAAGGTTCCTTCTTATTGTGGACTTTCACTCCGTTGTAATGATGTGATATGCTAGTATCACAAAGGGACTTATGTTGTTCATTCAATGGACATCAACTATAACTACTTCCAACCAAACAAACTGCAAAGGGATAAAGGGTTTAGGAATTCTAATCTAGCTTTAACAATGCAAGGCAATGTTGATGATGGGGTGAGCTTCTAACCAGTCCTTGCTTTGCCAAATCAACTGCGCAATGGAGGGTGCTATCTTCTAAGGATGCGGGAATAGTTTTCACATTGTCTATACTCATTCAAATACCCAATGATGGTGCAATCCAAATGAACATTTCCAATTGAAATTAGACGCTTGCAATCAGGCCCAAACCAACCTTGCACTGTTACTTACAATCAACAAGTGCCAAAAGGTATGAACACTAGCTCCACTATTAATCACCATTCAACAATATCTTCGATTCATCTACTTCTACTTAACTTGAAATAAAATCCTAATCTAAGTGAGGAATTATAGAAACCATGCAATACGCCAAAATAATACAAGTAATCCACCATGAAGACCAACAATGAATTATGAATAATTCTAGCAGCATTATTGCAACAATTTCAACAAGTCTCCCTTATACAAATGACAAGGCCTTTCCTTCTATAGTAGTTCAATTACAATGAGTGGCCAGGATTGATGTAAGATCAAGGGCCAAGATTATGCCAACAAAGCCCTAATCCAACTAATGGCGACAAGCATTATAATTTTAAATGCTTGTCCAATTTCAATAAAGCACCTCCATGTGAGCCAACGAGAAAATTACAATGCTTTGATTGACCAATCAAATAATAGGTTAGGTAAAGCCTAAAGGCATTAGGTGGACTCTGCATTTACACTTGGCATGATCTGATTGAATGTGCTTGGACATGTGCAACTGGAGCTTTCTAATTGGTTGAAGATGAGTGAGCACCACCTCAACATCCTTATCTTGTAAACTTAATTAATTCTATGGTGATGGGAAAATATCTCTTGATACTCAACATTATTAAGCCTTCAATTGTGATAGCTCATATTCCCAAGTTGCTTCATCTTCACAAATTTTCTCCATATTTTGGAAATCTTCTCATTGCATTTGCTTGTTCTTTGAAATATTGATTTCTTGGCCTTAATCTCCTTGAAGTGCTATAGGTGCTTCATGTAGTTGAGTCCCTCAAATTGAACTTGGATTTCTAAAGGAAATTCAAGTTTTGATAACTTCCTTCACTTGTAACCTTGTTCGTTTCCTTGCATAACTTGTTCTTTGATTTCCATCTTGAACTTGCATCTTCACCTTGTCCTCGATCTCGAACCACCTCCTTATGTGTCCTCTTTGATGGATGGATGACCACTTGTAGATTCTTTCTTGAAGTCTTGCTATATTCCTTTGTAGATACTCAAGTCTTCGACTTCTCCATGTCATACTTGCTTGAGGCCTTGAAGTGGAAGCCACTCCTCACTTGATTTGTCTTTAAGTCCTTGAGTATCTCCACTCTCCTTGCACAACAAAAGAGAAAAAACTTATTAATCTCACAAAGACAGTTGGCACAAACAACAAATTGAAGATATCTGAAAATCAACACGATGCTTTTTGACATTAGATGATTCAACCAAATCTGCTTTTGTTTCCTTAAATCTCAAGGCAAGCCAATTTTTTCATTGATTGGGAGGGGAGAGGGGGGGGGGGGGAAGTGTAAANTTCATTGATTGGGAGGGGAGAGGGGGGGGGGGTGAAGTGTAAACAAGGTTGTGAATTGTTGATGCAGGAGCATTTTGGGTTCTTGGCAATCCTGTATCAACCAAAAATATGTTTGTTTTGGTTCGGTAGCTTGTTGGAGACTGCTTGGTAAAGTGCTCGGTAACCGTTCTTGTTGGTCGGTTGAAGGTTTGTTGTTTCACTGTTCGGGCTCGGTTACTTGTTTTGGTTGGCTTCACCGACGGGGTCTCAGTGGTTGTTCTTGGCTGCTCGGTGGTTTTCAACGACTGGTCTCTGCGCTTGGTAGTCTTTCTCACCGAGTTGGTTTTCGGACGTTGGATCTTCTGGCCGACGTATGCATTTAATTTCCGTAGCATAGTTAATGTTGGGGTCTCTCATTGGGATGCGGGTGGACCTAAATCTGGGTCTTTGCTGTTTCCTATGTTGGGTCTTTAGGATCTTTGGTGCCGACCTCTTTTGTGGTCTCTTGTATATATTTAGTTTTTGTTCTTAGATTTGGGCAACAATTCTTAGATAGTGAAGAGTTAGAAGATTTGGATCGCAAGTCTGTGACCTCGCATGTATGAAGATTATTCTGTAAAGATCTGAAAGTATTTGGCTGAAACCGGGAAGCCCTTATAGCCTGGCATGTATGATGTTTGATGAAATAATAAACAAAATATTCTGCTTTCTTTCTCTCACTTTCTGTGATAATTGCTTCCAAGTTGTTTTGCAAGTTGGTTTGGATAGTTGGGAGTGCCTTGGGCCCTGGTTGTCCTTACCCTCCTTGCGTCAGGTGGTATTAGAGCAAAGGTGAGATCTGAGGTTCCTTCTTGTGAACCCTAGTGATATTTGTTGTAGGGTAGCAGATTGTGATCTAACCTACAATTGCAGAGGGTTTCAAGATGGTTCGTGGGAGAGGAAATGCAGATCCAGGTCTAGCTGATATGCTTAGACAGATTGCTGCAAGATTGGAAGCTGCTGAGACAACCCAGCGCAGAGGAAGACATCTTGAAGATGTTAGTGATGATGAAGTTGAAGAAGTGCAAGGCGAAGCCGCACCTGCACCTGTGATGGATTAGGAAGAAGAGAGATTCCTGCGAGCATTGACAAGTTTGAAGTCCACACCTTAGTTTAATCCTCCTGCGTATAGTGGAAAGTTGGATTCAGATGAGTTGATAGACTGGATAACCGAGATGGAGAAATACTTTGAGTATGAGAATGTACCAGAGGAGAAAAAGGTAAAGATCGCAAGTACAAAATTGAAAGGTCATGCATCCTCGTGGTGGGAGCATCTGCAATTGGATCGAAAGAAGGGTAAAGACAAAATCAAGGTATGGGATAAGATGATAAACAAGTTGAAAGGCAAGTTTCTACCTTGTGATTACCAGATTAACCTAGTTAGGAGAATGCAAAGTTTGAAGCAAAAAGATAGCTCGGTAAAATATTACACCGAGGAATTTTACAGATTGGACATCAGATCTGGACATGCTGAAGATGAGGTGGAAAGAATAGCAAGATATCTGAATGGATTAAGAAGTTTTGTGCAAGATGAGATTAGCTTGGTAAAGATGGAGAGTATTGAAGAGGCATATCAGTTTGCCCTAAAAGCTGAGGAGAAATTAAACAAAAGATATGAACGAAGGCAAAGAGGAAGAGGTGGTAGATTCGCTAGAGGAAGAGGTAGATCTTATGGTGAAAATAGTAGATCTGGTCAAGACAAGACAAATCAAGACACACATCAAGACACGGGTAAGTTCGAGTGGAAAGGTGGAAGCTCATTCCGAGGAAGAGGCAACTACTCTTGAGGTGGTTATAGCAGAAGAGGGTTCCAAGGAACTTGTTACAATTTTGGTGAAGGACATAGATCTTTTGAGTGTACACATGCAAGCAAGAAAGTCGGTAGTAGCAAAAATGCTTTGGTGCAAGAAGAGTCACCGAATGAACCTGAGAAGGAAGGAAATCTAATGATCAGAAGGATACTATGGAGTGAGAAAGATAAGCAAGATCTTGTAAGGAAAAGTTTGTTCAATACCAGATGCAGAGTTGCTGACAAAGTTTGGAAGGTAATTGTTGATAGTGGGAGCTCGGAGAATCTGGCATCCGAGGAGATGGTCACAAAGTTGCAATTGGAAAGAATGAAGCACCCAAAGCCTTATCAAATGTCATGGATCAAAGATGAGAATACCTTAATGGCGAGTGAAATGTTTTGTGAATCTGAAAATTGGAAAGTACTATGATGAGGCATTGTGTGATATTATGCCTATTGATTGTTGTCATATTTTATTGGGTAGACCTTGGCAATATGATAGACATGCTATACATGATGGAAGAGTGAACAAGTATACTATTTGGGTTGATGGTAAAAAACAAATCTTGTTACCTTTGGTTGAAGAATCTATTGGTGAGATATGTACATCTGTGAAAGTTTGTTTGATGGAAGGTAGACAGTTTGTTGAGGATTTGAAAAGGAATGGTATCTGTTATGCTTTGATTCCTAACAAACCGATTAAGAACACAGAAGATAAAGTTCCTACAGAAGTTGAGAAATTGCTCATCGAGTACAAGGAGATAATTTCAGATAATGTGTCTGATGGTTTGCCACCGATGAGAGACATTAATCATTGTATGGATCTGATTCCTGGACCTAGTTTGCCAAACAAGGCACCACACCGATTGACACCGATCGAGAATGAGGAACTCAACCGACAAGTTCATGAGTTATTGAACAAGGGTTTGATCAGAGAAAGTTTGAGTCCATGTGCAGTACCAACTGTGTTAGTACCTAAGAAGAATGGAGAATGGTGAATGTGCACTGATTCAAGAGCTATTAACAAGATCATAGTTAAGTATAGGTTTCCTATACCGAGGATGGATGATATAATGGATTGTTTAAATGGAGCAAAATATTTTACCAAGATTGATTTGAAGAGTGGATATCATCAGATCAGAATCATAGAAGGTGATGAATGGAAGACTGCTTTCAAGACAAAAGAAGGTTTGTATGAGTGGTTGGTTATGCCCTTTCGTTTAACTAATGCACCGAGTACATTTATGAAGCTAATAAATGAAGTTTTGAAGAAATTCTTGAATAAATGTGTAATTGTATATTTGGATGATATTATGATATTCAGTAAGACTAGAGAAGAGCATTTGATGCATATAAGACAAGTATTGCAGAGATTGAAAGAGGAAAAGTTGCTGATAAATTTGAAAAAGTGTTCTTTCATGAAAGAAGAACTTGTGTATTTAGGTTTTGTGATTTCAGCTGATGGTTTGAAGATGGATCCTAAGAAAGTTGAAGCTATACTTAGTTGGCCTACACCTGAGACTGTCAGTGAGGTAAGATCATTTGATGGATTGGCAAGTTTTTATAGGAAGTTTATCAGAAATTTCAGTTCCATTTGTAATGCTATGAATGAGACAATGAGAGGAGACAAAACAGAATTCAAATGGACATAGGAAGTTTATCAGAAATTTCAGTTCCATTTGTAATGCTATGAATGAGACAATGAGAGGAGACAAAAGAGAATTCAAATGGACACATGGAGCTGATAAGAGTTTTGAGAATTTGAAACAAAAGGTTGCTAAATTACCTGTGTTAGTTTTGCCTGATTTCAATAAGGTATTCCAAGTTGAGTGTGATGCAAGTGGAAGTGCAATAGTTGTGTTTACTCAAGAAGGTAAACTTGTTGCTTTCTTTAGTGAAAAGTTGAATGATGCTAAAAGGAAATATTCTGTCTATGATCAAGAATTCTATGCTATTGTTCAAACTCTGAAGAAATGGAGACATTATTTGATGCCGAGTGAATTTGTGTTATATATTGATCATAATGCTTTACAATATTTGGGTAGTCAGAATAAGATGAATCATAGACATATGAAATGGGTGGAATATTTGCAAAGTTTCACATTTGTGATAAAGCATAAGAGTGGAGTTTCTAACCGAGTTGCTGATGCATTGAGTAGAAGATCCTTGACTGAAATGAGAATTAAGGTTCTTGGTTTTGATGATACGAAGCATTTGTATGAAAATGACCTTGATTTTTCTGAGCAGTGGAGAATGTGCAAAGCGCCTATTCCAAATCAACCGAGTAATTATGAAGACTATTTCATTCAAGAAGATATGTTGTTCAAAGGTATTCAGTTGTGTATACCGAGAGGATCAATTAGAAGTAATTTGATCAAGGAAAAACATAGTAGTGGTTTGGCTGGACATTTTGGAATTGATAAGACATTGAGTGTGCTTAAGGAAAGGTATTTTTGGCCTCAGTTGTATAAGGATCTTCAGAAATTTGTGAAAAGTTGTGGAGTTTGTCAAGTTGCAAAAGGAGTAAGTCAGAATACGGGATTGTATACACCGATTTTTGTTCTTGAGAAACCTTGGAGTGATATTAGCATGGATTTTGTTCTTGCCTTACCGAGGACAATAAGAGGTAATGATTCCATATTTGTTGTTGTGGATAGATTTTCTAAGACGACACATTTCATACCATGTAGAAAAACATCAGATGCAGTACATATAGCAGATCTTTTCTTTAAGGAGATTATCAGATTGCATGGATTACCGAAGAGTATCATCTTTGACTGAGACAGTAAGTTTGTTAGCTATTTTTGGAAAACACTTTGGAAGAAGTTGGATACCGAGTTGAAGTATAGTTCTACATTTCATCCACAGACTGATGGACAAACAAAGGTTGTAAACCGAAGTTTGGGTAACTTGTTAAAATGCTTAGTTGGAGGCACACCGAGTAATTGGGATTTGATATTGGCACAAGCTGAGTTTGCATATAATAGTTTAGTGATTAGAAGTACTGGAAAGACACCTTTTGAGATTGTTAGTGGCACACACCCGAGAGGTATATCAGACTTGAGAGATATTGCTGGAGAAGAAAAGAGGAGTGATGAAGGAGAAAACATTGTTGAGTTTATGAATACATTGCATGAGGAAGTGAAACATAAGTTGGAGCAAAGTAATAAAAAATACAAGGATAGTTCAGATAGATCAAGAAGACATAAGATTTTTGAAGTTGGTGATGCAGTTATGGTTCATTTGAAGAAAGACAAATTTCCTATTGGAACATATGGTAAACTGAAGATGAAGAAATTTGGTCCTTGCAAGATATTGAGAAGATTTGATAGTGGAAATGCTTATGAAGTAGAATTACTTGATGACATGGATATATCACCTATATTCAATATTTCAGACTTGTATGAATATCATGACCCTGATGAAGAAGTGACAATACCGAGTGATTATCCTAAGAAATAGATAGAAGAAGTTGAACATATTTTGAAACAGAGAGTTGGTAGGAGTACAAGAGGAAAGGATTACATGGAATATCTGGTAAAGTGAAAAAGCAGACCGATTGAGGACGCATCTTGGATTTCTCAATTTGAGTTGGATTCAATTCAGGTTGGACCTGATTCATGATTTGGAGAATCATTTCTTTTAACCCTAGGCGTTTGATGCAGGAGCATCTTGGGTTCTTGGCAATCCTGTATCAACCAAAATATATTTGTTTTGGTTCGGTAGCTTGGTGGAGACTGCTCGGTAACCGTTCTTGTTGGTCGGTTGAAGGTTTGTTGTTTCACCATTCGGGCTCGGTTACTTGTTTTGGTTGGCTTCACCGACGGGGTCTCAGTGGTTGTTCTTGGCTGCTCGGTGGTTTTCATCGAATGGTCTCTGTGCTTGGTAGTCTTTGTCACCGAGTTGGTTTTCGGACGTTGGGTCTTCTAGACGACGTATGCATTTAATTTCCGTAGCATAGTTAATGTTGGGGTCTCTCATTGGGATGCGTGTGGACCTAAATCTGGGTCTTTGTTGTTTCCTATGTTGGGTCTTTAGGATCTTTGGTGGCGACCTCTTTTGTGGTCTCTTGTATGTATTTAGTTTTTGTTCTTAGATTTGGGCAACAATTCTTAGATAGTGAAGAGTTAGAAGATTTGGATCGCAGGTCTGTGACCTCACATGTATGAAGATTATTCTGTAAAGATCTGAATGTATTTGGCCGAAACCGGGAAGGCCTTACAGCCCGACATGTATGATGTTTGATGAAATAAATAGAATATTCTGCTTTCTTTCTCTCCCTTTTTGTGTTGTTGCTTCCGAGTTGTTTTGCAGGTTGGTTTGGATAGTTGGGAGTGCCTTGGGCCCTGGTTCTCCTTCCCTCCTTGCGTCAATTGTCAATGTTTTAAGACCTATCCAAGGCCAGGTCAAGATCCGACCTGTCCTTGAACAGCCTTGTCCAAGGCCAGTTCAGATTCTAACCCGCCTTAGGACAAGGCCCCAAAGAGTGCAAGCTCAAACTTAGTGCATTCTTCCTCTATTTACTAATCAAGCCCAGCCTTTAATTCATAATTTTGCTATAGTTAGTTCAGATGTCATAGCAAAGGGCTAGGTTTTCATGCTTGTTTTGCACAAGATTGATTGCAAAGTAGCTAGATTCATCACGATTTGCCCTGATAAATTCTTTACACCCCTTTAAATTCTTCCCGCAAACTCATCATTCAATCTTGGCATAAGTCTTGGTCATTTGCTTTTGAGACTTGCAATGGAGGGTAGGAAACATTGGGGGGCTATATATGTTGGTCCAAGCCCTGGTTGGAATCTGATCAGATCTTGGACAGGCCTGTCCAAGGTTTGGTCAGATACCGACCAGGGCTTGGACACCATGTTTCAAGCCTTCTTTACTTTAGACACTAACACTTAGCTTGGTTCCCTTCCTTTTCATAACTTCATTCCAGTTCATTTTCCCCTCTACAATTTGATCTTCTTGACCATAGCATAGGAAGTTTGATTATTGATTTCACTTGAATTTCAGGTCTGATCTTAACTTCACATCCTGATCCAAAATCTGATTTTCATATTTGCCTTGAAAGTTTACATCTCCATAAGCTCAATTTGGAAGGGGGGATTATGGTTTCATGCTCTAAAATCCTTGTTTCTCAACACCCAATTGTCTAAGGAATGAACATCTATCAAAATGCTAAGGGCGAAAATCAAGGGGGTCTTGGACCACCTTGTCCAAGGGCAGGTTGGAATCCAACGTGTCCTTGGACAGCCATGTCCAAGGGTAGGTCAGAATCCAACCTGCCATTGGACACCAAATTCAAGTTGGCTCATGCATCATCTCACCCATTTCTTCACTCTCTTCAAGCTATTTAGGTGAAATCTTCTTCATTCCTTCATGTTTTCTCATTGTTTTCCTCTTGAGAGGTCATCAAATTTGCATGCATTCATACTCCAAGTTTTTCTCCTGGTTATTATTTCCATGTTGACTTCACACTTGGACATCTATCTTGATTCATCGTTTCTTCATCTCAACCAACTGAGTGTTCTTTTCTTTTCTTGCTTTTCTCTATTTCAAAGCTAAAATGAGTGCTAGGAGAGTGTGAAATTGGACTCATTAATTAAAGGAGTACAATTTAAGACACAATAGGAACAAGCAACTCAATAAAAATCCAAATCCCAAAGGATGAAAGGCCATGGCTAACCTTGAAGGATTAATCGCTTCCAACTTAATCTGTGTTGAAACCTGTGTTTCCTCTTTCTATTGCTCTCCCTCTTTTATTATTTTCCCTCTTGTTAATCCTCTCAATTCTGCAACCTTGCTTGCTTTGACTCTTGCTATGCAACTTGTAGGCTTTCTTAATGCTTCCAAGCTTTGATAGTGATCTTGTGTGAGATTGTGAGGTGTATTTATATTTTATTTGTAGTGCTTTGGGTGTGGGTGGGGTCTTTAAAATTTTAGGGTTAGGGTTGGGGGCATCAACATCAAGAAAAATGTTTGATTTTTAAAAAAATATTTTTTGCAAGAGTTTGATATAGGGGTTGGATGACAGTCTTGTAGATGCATGAGAGATTCTTGGGAGGTTCTCCAAAGTTCCAGTGGTGTCTAGAAGTCCCTCAAATGTACCCTATAGGGGAGACATACCTTTTTTTGAGTGAGATCTACTGGAGATGTCTCCTTCGTGGTGGTGGTGGAGGAGGACATTTCCTAGCCATCCCCAAGTCTTAGGGACATCCCTCTCTAGAGACAACATTTTTCCTAGGAGGACGCATCCTCATGGAACGTTGTGTATAGCAACCTAAATGGAGGAAATCAATGAAACCAAGCAATACATTATATTTATAAGAAAACATTTATGACCAAGTAAATTATAGTCTCTAGCCTTCCATAAGATAAACCTAAAACGATTTGATATATTAGGCACAAAATGTACGACAGATGCACCAAATTTTGTTAGATAGTTTTTTATTAAGGAAAAAGCTAGTTTTGATGGGGCCTGAAACCCATTACAAGCAGATTTTGAAAGGGATTTGGAACCCCACTAAGACGAGATGCTGCAAGAGATACAACATTTGCAGAACAATAGTCCAAAGCCAGTCCAAAGCCAGCAAACAAACAACAGCCATTAAAGACATATCATCGAAAGCACCGACTGCCCAAGAGAATCCAACAAGAGCAAAGAGATCCCTAGGGTTTTGATGGCTCCCCAAACCACAGTAGTTGGGTTTTAACATGGCTCCCAAAATCATAATAAAAAATTGCCACAAAAGATTATGCATCAAAGAACCAATTGACACACTAAGAAGATCATCCTTAAAAGAGGGTTTAAACATGGACCCCCAAACCATCCAAACATGAGCAGCAAGAGTTTTCCAGTAGAACCTATCCTTTCCCCACCAAAAATCCCCTCCACCTCAATAGAAGGAGATCCCACCTCAATAGGATAGTGAGAAGAAAGAGCACTCCAACTCGAAAACCACTTCCAAAGCCTCCCCCCCTCCCAACAATTGGCAACAAAAGAGAGCCACTCAATACTACAACCACCCTCACCCTCAAAACACATCACCACCTTCATAAATGACGGATCCACCTCAAAAAGAAATGAAAGCAAGAGGAACAACAACAAAAAGTGCCTAGGTTGCCACCAAGCCCCAGGAAGGCCCCTCATAACAATGGAAGTGAGCCTAACAAAGTCCACCAAAGCATTAGAACAGAGAAGCACCGGAGTCCACCAAGGGTATGAGCACCCCAAAAACCTGAGAGCTTCCTTAAGCAAAAACAACAAGAGGTCAGACTAGGCCCTTGAAAATTATCAGCATCCAACTAACCACAACCACACAAGCCGAACAACCGAAGAGAAGAAAAAATTCCCCTCCACTGTAAAACCCGATCAAGGCACACAACCAACATAGGATCTAGAAAACCATAGAGTCCAAACCAAAGAGAGGAGAAACCTCCCATCCGCCATAAGAACCTCGCAACTGCCAAAAAACCAAAGAAGCCTGCAAGAGACAGAGACAACTCACAACCAGCTTCACAAAGTATTGCAAGTCCAAAGTCATTGGAAAAAATGGGTCCAATCCAGGCAGAATAACCACCTTGCTGCATAGATAAAACACAACTAGGGAAACCAGACACCTTCAAAAGAAACAACACGTAACATGCTTCATAAAGAGCCAGCCTAGCGGCTACAATCGCATTATCCAATTCAACACAACTCCGTGGCTCTTTGTGCAACACCCACAACCTTGCGTTGTTCACCCAAGAAGAAACCCAGCCCCTAGAAATATCGAATACTGCAGAACAAAGGCAGAGTAAAATAAAACCAGTCTCCAAAGACTGTCTACAAAGACCACCCCAGCTGAGAGCCAGACCCCGAACATAAATGTTGGGAGGCATCCTAGCTCATATAACAAAATACCTCAAACGAAACATGGGCATCACAAAAGCCAGGTAAGCACACGGTAAGCACAAGCAGCCCCAACTACAACAACTTCTGTAGACAACACCAGAAGAATCAAGGCAACACAACCCAACACAATCATCTTCAAAATAGCAACAAGTCTTCTCAAAACAAACAGGGGGCCGCAACAGAGGAGGGAGCACAAACAAACCCCCAATCGAAACGTCATCCTCTTCACCATTTGCATCCCCTAAAACACCTTCGTCTTGACTTCCACGACTCCGCAAAGCCCTGTAGAAAGCCACCTTCCTGTACGTCAATAGACCCCTATAGAAGAAAAGAGGAGATGCAAAAACAAAAACAAGGGTCGCCAAGAGAGAAAGGGAAACCCCATCCGACAGAAAGAGAGACCCCAGATCCAACAAAAACTAGAAAGGGGGGTCAAAAATAGCAACGGCCATGGGAAATCCATCCTCATCTCCATCGGCATCCTCCCCGTCCTCTAAACCTTCAGACTTGCCTCCTGAAACCTTAACAGTGCTCCCGCTCCCACTCCTGCCTCTCGCCATTTCAAAAACATAAATGGCTTCACATTATTTTAGAGATTGTTGAGTTCAAATTTTGTTAGATAGTTGATATAATGCTAGGTGTTGTATTGAAACAAAAAGAATTGCCTCAATTGAAAGTAATTTTACATTGCGTCACTCAAGCAAATTATTCGCACAATTTTAATTCAAAAGATGTTGCCCCTACATATTTAAAATAATTCCTTGATTTGAAAGCACATTGCTTTGAACAAGTGTACAATAAAAAGGTTGTCAAGGTTTTCTAAAACTACAACTGCATGTAAGAAATATTAAATATTCCACATTTCTATAAGAATATAGCATACAATATAATCTATACAAACTGACTTTTTTGAACTAAAACTGATGGCTTTGAACACTTACCATGCTTTTCATCTACAAGCTTATATATTTGGGTGAATAACAACCTGGTCAGTGCATTTGATTTAAGTGGCATAAATGAAAATGACAGCAGATGCACCCGTCCCCCTCCTGCCCCCCCAAATAGGAAAATCTAGATTGTTCCCAGGGTTAGAAGTATTTACGGTCAGCTACAAAAAATTGGGTAGGAATCACAAAATCTGGAAAAAATAGGAGCTCAGTGAAAATGCGAATTCTGTTTTAACGTGATATATAATAAACTTTTTTCGATATGTGCTGCTGCCTAAGACATGAAATTTTACAAATTGAAACAAAATTTATAGAAAAGTGGGAGATTTTTAGTGTTCCACTGCCCATTGGGGACGGGGGGATGGCGGGGCAGCGGGATGGGTTTCAGAAATGGCGGGGGGACGGTGGAGGGTGGGGGTGGGGGGCAGGCAGCGGTGCTGATATACATATAGCATTTGAAGAACTAGTTATGAANGGGGGGGGGGGGGGGGGGGGGGGGCAGGCAGCGGTGCTGATATACATATAGCATTTGAAGAACTAGTTATGAAAAGATGTACAAGAACTACATTTCAAATGAAACTTTGGAAAATTAGTAAAATAGCAAAATTGCAAATACTATATACTAAGATATGAATTGTATGTGTCAAATATGTCAAATATGACTGCTGATTTTATGGATAGTGATACTGTCATTCACCCTTTGATAATATGAAACCCTTATCCATTGAAATTAACCATATATGAAAATGGAATTGGATAATGAATTGTTGGATAAATATTAAATATCACAGTAGAAACACATGAATTGCAAACATGGAAACATTAACATAGAAACCCTAGTTCTGATTTTTATTTAGGGTAGCCAGCATAATCAGTAATAATGTATGCAATAGCAGCTACAAACCCTCATAACTTGCCCATACTAGGTTTACAAATGATATGAAAATGTCTTTCAATCAGCCAACCATATATATATATATATGATTTGCTTGTGAATATTAAAAAAATACACTTTTGAGATGTCTAGGGACAGGAGACTTCCAGAAGTTCCCGAGACACTCAGGGGACACCTATGCGTTCTGAGATGTCTTGGAGACTCCTAGCCGTCCCGGTGGTGGTGGCAGGATGGCAAGGGGATGCCCTGTTCCCATCCCCAAGTCTCGGAGACGTCTCGATCTCGGAAACGTGGGACTCCGGTGGGGGGGTGGGGAATGCGTCCGTGTTTCACTGGAGATTTATAAGTAAAGAATAAGAGATTTTATAAGAATAAGAGAAATTATCAGCGATTGTCATTAATAATGTGGAAACAATAATAATGAAATTTCCAATTTCACTGCATTGATTTAAGTCAGCAAGCAGGAAATAAATGTGCAAACATACAATCTCTTTGTACTTACTTTCAAAAACACAATACACTTCTCAATGGATCTATTACTGAGCATTTTCGAACAAAAGAGCATTATAGATTGGGGAAGGGTATTGATTTTTTACTTGCAAACAGCCTGTAGCATCCAACTGCATGAACTATCTACTTGCAAGTCCCAGCAGCAGTGAAGTGAAGGAAACTTGACAAAAAATAGCTCTGTTTAGAACCCTACCGTATCACTGTTCAGGAGACAAATTGCAATGCCAACAAAGATGAGCCTATTTAATTTTAAGGTCCACAGGTCAAACAAAATATCTATCACTCACCAAACAAATTGAACTATCAAATCTGGTACTAGATTATATACTACCCAACAAATGTGGAGAGATGCGAGGATTGATTACTGCAGCAGCTGTAGACTGTTTGCTTTCAAAGTGTTGGAGGGAGTGCTGAGGCTCTTGGAAGATTCCCTGTGCATAGAATTACTAGGAAAGGGACAAGCGCCTATGCTCTCTATGTGCTGCACTAATCCAAATTCAACATGGTATGTTGTCTCCACTTCAAAGCTGCAAATTGCTGTCAACAGCAGCATTGGAATGCTGTGCTTGGACATGAGATTGAGGCTGCTGGTGTAAACTAACAAATGCATTTGCTTCACCCATTCTGGTTGTTGCGAATATGAGGCGAAGACTAGCAAAAAAATACATCTCCAACAGAACCACCTGAAAATTATAAATTTCATTAAGAAAAGCCATGATTTTGTTAATTCAAAAAAACTAAAAAATCAATGAGCAACATAACTTTGCCAATTATAGTATGAATATTCTTAAATTATCTTCAATTCAGAGAGACCTTGAATTTACTATAATATAAAAGAACATATAGAGAAAGCTATTAAGCGTCAATATCCATAAAAGTTGTGAGAATTTAAGATTGAAACATTGCTTTATTTCGAATTATTTTGAGATTTTTAAGATTGACAAAGGGTTTGTGAAAATAGTTGCCAAAAAAAATTCTGAGCTCCTCTAAAAAATACTATATCTGGGTCAATATTAACAGTAGATAAAAATTAACAGTATCTAATCAAATTTTTAAAGGTTTTAGATATTCACAAACATTTCAAAATCATAACTTGAATACCCTAAAAATACAATTAAAAAATGCCGAAGTCTCTAAATGACAACATTTTGGTTTGCTAGAATGTGATTGTAAGCTAATTTGTGGTTTCCTAGTTGTGAAATATGGTTTTCTACTAGTGAAATATGGTACACCACAGCCAGAATTTGCAGAGCTTAGCTGATCATCTTCAACAATGACAAGATAGAAACTTGCATCCCGAGACTACTTCGTTAGGGGGCATTGCAAGCTTCCCTTTGTTCAAGGCAATTACTGTGGGCATGCTTCTTTAATGCTGACTTATATGGTTGCCACCTTAGTTGAATGCTGATCAAGATGCTTGCAATGCCATTGCCAAAATCTGCAGTCACGATTCTTCTAATGGCCATCCACCATGTACATCAATCTAGGCCACTGATTTTGAAGTCCGGTTTCACAAGAGGTTGATGACTTTCAAAGTGGAATGCTATCACCATAAAATATATGTATATTCTAGTCCAAAATCTTTTGGTCCTTTAGTTCTTGCTCCAGACATAGGTGGTCTATATAAACTTAAAGTCTATATAGAATTTAGTACATAAACCTTTGGTCCTGTAGTTCTTGTTCTATGTATAATCTAGTCCATAGTTTTTTGGTCCAATAGTTCTTGATCTACATATGATCTAGTCCATAATCTTTTGGTCCAGTAGTTCTTGATCTATATATGATTGAGTCCATAATCTTTTGTTCATATAGTTCATACTCGAGTTAGCTACCAACAAAGTGCTTTTGCTTTATGCCATATATGTCCACCTGAAATCCTTCCATTTTGGACGATATTCTCATTTGGTCAAGTTCATTAATCTTCTTGTTGTAGTACAGTCTTTGAATATTTGCACTCTTCTTTCAACCACTTCTCTTATTCTATACCTTATTATGATATTACTATACCATCATGGCTGTGCTACAAAACAAATCTTCACATTAATCATGCGATCAAAGACATGCCCATTTTATGTTGGATATCCATCCCTTCTTCTTGATGCAATGCTTTACATACAGAATGCTGATTGTGATATTGGCAATGCTTTATATGCCTCTAGGAACTTCTTTTGATCTGTATCTTGGATAAAATATTACAGTCTTCTAAAATTGAACGTGTCCAAATATATTCCTTGTATGCTTTCCTATGATATAACTTGGAACCTTTACTGTTTCTACATGGTTTTACAGTCTTCATGAAGTGGATGAAGTTTAGTTCACTCCAATTTCATTTCTATAGACTTCAGCTATAATTTTCATGGGATAGTGCCCCTTGCACCACTGTTGTTCCTTTTTCACTAGAGGTCTAAGGTTGTTCCAGGACGGTGCAGTGTTGTCACTCAGTAGTCTAGAATCACAAATTCCTACATACGGATTCCTCAGAAAAAAATCTGAATCCAAGTGCATGCAACATTGCACTGTTGTCCCTGAATTTCCCAGAGTCCTGGGTTTTTGGAAATTTTTTTCAGTTTTTTTTAAAAAAATGCAACACTACACTTCTGATGCTTTGTTTCTCAGAACCCCAGATTCTGAAGTAATGCATTTGTAAGTCAGTTTTCTGGATAAAATCTTGACTGTTGAAAAAAATTGAAACTTGTTTGAGGACATTTGGCACTGCACTTTTTGTCTGGTGGTTTTTTGGAACCGTGACTTCCCAGGTATGATTTCTTACCTAGGAATCTTTTATAATGTAGGTTATGGAAGTTTTTGAAGACTGGGGACACTGCACTTATGTTGGTTGGTTTCTTCAAGAGAAGGGAAAAGAGGTAAAGAAATGGAGAGAGAGAGAGAGAGAGAGAGAGAGAGTATAAAAATAACAAAAACTTTAAAGGGAATAAACAACTTAATAATCCGTCTAAATCTCCCATCAGTCATCACTGCAACTAGCTCAGACTCATATACATGGGTATGAAATTTGCCAATAGTTACCTCTGTGAAGAGAGAGAGAGTATATAAATAACAAAAACTTTAAAGGGAATAAACAACTTAATAATCCGTCTAAATCTCCCATCAGTCATCACTGCAACTAGCTCAGACTCATAGACATGGGTATGAAATTTGCCAATAGTTACCTCTGTGAATTCTCTTGCACTCAAAAAATGTGCTTGGATGATGCAAAAAATTCAGTTCGATGCATATTGGTATATGAAATACCTCGGTTTATATAGGTCTTATGCTACTTAAACCATATACCAACCCATGCTGGCATTAGGATCTGTTTGGCTCTTTCTTTTATCCAAGAAAGTCTGAACACCATTATTTTAATAGAATTTGTATGGATAACGGTTTATATGGTTCGAATTTTTCTGGTTCGATTTTTTCTCAATGTTATGCTGACATGCTAGTTTAGTTGCATGAATTGAAGTGAGGCAGAAGAAACCATGGATGCTTATGGCTTGCTTGCAATTATGATCTAAATTTTCTTATTGGATAGCTCAGATGCTTTTTTCCCTTTTCCTTCACTCACGGGCCTTCTATACCAGCAGACACTTGTATGCAATACTGTTTGACATGACATCATCTTATTCTTATCAAAACCATCATATTTTGAGTTATATAATGAAAACAAAAAGCACAAGGACTTATGGGCAGAGATTATTCTGTCCTTTTTCGAGAAATGATTTTATAGCATGACATGGTTTATTTGGTGATGCAGGGTTTGAAAATCAAGGCATTGCCTTAGGAGTCTATCTTTTCCAGGTGATCTTTGTACGATTTTATGAGATAATATTAACAATTTAACACTGATATGCAGAATTTATAACTCATGTAAATTCAATATGCTACTGAAACATTGGAACATAATGCTGAATATCTTATTTGCAGACACACTGGCAACTTTTACTTCCACAGGAGTTTGATGGTATCTAAAATTGTTGATTTTTAAAATCACCCACAGATCTATTTCGCTAACCTTAACAGCTATTGACTGCATATTTTACACATTATAATCAATTATCAGGTTGCACTCTAGTGTCTACATTCACAATAATCTCCTGTCTACATTTATAAGGTTGGAATAGCCTTTGAACTCTGCGTATTTATGATATGAAGTAGCCATCCTTATCTCTTCTGTGTTGTTTTGTTTATTACATCAGTAGGCATTCTACAGTAGCAGCAGTGTCTATAGGAGCTCAGCACAATCCGTGTAAGTAAAACAAAAAGCAGACCCACTGTATAGAGCAGAAATTGGATTTCAAAAAGCAGATCCACCATATAAAACAGTAATTAGATTTGATTTGTTTTTAAAAAACAGAATTTGGGTTTGATTGTTTTTAATTGCCTTAACAATGATATCTATTGGTGTTTTCACATAAAATTTTCTAAATATAAGCATACTAGTTTAATAAATTTAATTGTATTCTCATCCTGTTTCTTCAGAATCCTTTACTTTTCATTTTAATAAGATCCTCTATTAAATAATCCTTGATAATTTTATCCAGAGTTTCCTTTGTTTGGCTGAATCTCATTTTAATTCTTTCTTATTATTTTATCTAAATTACATTGTATTACTAGTTAATAATTTAAGAATTGTTTTTGGAATATGCAGCAGCAAATACGGGTGCTGACCCGGAGGTAACAGACTCTAGAAGCACATTAACAACATCTAGAGAGCAGAGAATTAAACATTATCCATGCCTGCCTCTATCAAAAACAAAAATAAAAAAGGAGCTTAACCACCATCTAGCAGGATTAAACCAGTCCCTATAACTATAGAAAATAACGGTAATGTTCAGCAACACATGTCACGCAGGGCTAAACTTTAAACAGCGATACATATTAAAATTTTTAAAAGTATCAAAGCCCCAAGGGCTCGGACCAGAGAAAAACCCAAAAAACTACCCCCCATAACCACTAATTTCCCCCCCAGCCTCTTAGACATGAGGTTGGCCCATTCCTCATGAAGGAACTGGAAAAGATCCCTGTTGTCTTCATCCTCCGTCAACTTCCTCCCAGAGATTTTTCCCTGCAAAAGATAGAGGGTAACAGAAGAGGCATGCATAACTTTGATAGCAAACTTACTAACATCGTCCAGTCTACCGTGCATGCCCGCCACATCCTCTTTCAGGTGTTTGATCGCAGTTTCCAGTTCAGCAATTTGATGCTTGAATTTACCCACCACTCCTCCAGGGCCAATACCAGTAGCCCTGACCTCATTTGCTAGGAAGTCAAGTTCGTCCCTAAGGGCCCCCGGACTAGGCCAAGTTCGAACTGGTTCGTGGTCCGGGTCTGGTCTATCTGTGGGTCTGGACATGGTCTAGTCCAAAGGGGACTGGTTCGAACCAGGCCACCCCCAGTTCGGACTCACGCGGACCTGGGCAAACTTAGACGGACCAAGTTCGAACCAAGGTGGGCCTGCGACAGTTTTGGACGCCCACTTTAGTTTTGATGCTTTAATTGATTTTTGACATCCACTGTTAGGAATTACATGCAGAAATTACCAATTATATGCAAATGAAGATTAAACACAGGAATGAAAGACACATAAATGATAACAACAAAAGACAATTTTAACGTGGTTCACCCAAACTCGGGCTGTGTCCACCAAACAAAGAGTCTGATATATTATCCAACAAATCAAAGCAATTACAACCAGCAATCCCTTGCAATTCAATACCGCTGAAAAATAACTCTCGATGCCTTTATAAAATAATTAAAGTCGGTTGAGCTTTCGGGGGCGCTACCCCTTGACCCCGCTTTGTACCGCGACATGGAGTGCTGCCCCTTGACCCCCTCTTGGGGGCTTTGCCCCCAAACTCCCATTTAATAATTTGGGGTGGAAACTACGCTGATAAAAGTGGGAAAAAATTAACCTTCGAGTCTTATTAGGCTCCATATAGAAGATGATGATGATGAAGAAGAATATCAATACATTATTAATCCATTAGTTGAACTTGAAACAATGATACTTGAACCTGATGTTATGATTTATCATTTGACATTTTAATGTTTTGAATCTTTGATGTTGAACTTGAAGTATATGATGCTATGATGGTATGATCATGATTCGTGATGCTATGATTACAAGTTTATGCTGTTTTAAAGTTTTTGTTATTTTTATGATACTATGCGACATTCTAATCTTAACTCATGCTTCTAAGCTGCATAAATATGTGTATATAATTTTTACATGTTTTTGTAAAAACGAACCCGAACCCAAACCCCTTTTCAAAATTTTGTCGTACTAGCGAATTGGTCCTTCGTACTCGAACTTGAACCCGAACCCGAACCCGAACTGACATCCTAGCTCATTAGTGTGCACTTCTTCAATAATCACCTTATCAAGAGCCGATTTGGGAGAAGGGGGCGCAGAGGGAGGATTGGCCATAGGGTATTCACCATCCTTAAGACTTTCAGAAACATGAAGAGGCGAGCCCTTCCCCGAGTCTTCACCACTGTTTGCTTCAGTATCCTCAGAATCCGCCATGTTTCTTATGGCTCTTTTGCTTTTCTCCTTGGCCAACCTATTAGACCAATGGGGGGTTTCATTAATTTCGACATCCGAGTCGACACTATAGATCACTTTCTTAACATTTTTCATGGTATGGGCCTCAACATGGGGGTTCTTGGCTTTCTTCTTTTTACTAGTTTTAGGGGTATCCGAAATGGGAGATTCATCCCTTTTGAATGGGTTTTTCACACACCTCTTGTGGATAGGACCAGGCGGAAGCAAACTCTGCTCATGGGTAGAACCCGAATGGGAAGGTAAAGGCTATTGAACAGTTTGGACAGAAATGTTGAGAGGAGGGCACAGAGCTAGATGAAACTTGTACAGATGGAACATTAAACCCTGGTGAAGGATAGTATAATTATTCCCTAGGCTTATAGCTTTCTTAATGGCCGCGACATTACTCTCCATAGAATGGAGCAGGTAAAAGGGGATGGAGATGAAATCTTTATGGCGCAGATGGTTAAGGAAAGACAAGTGATAAAAGTAAAACACAATATATTTTCCTTCAAGGGTAAAATACTTCATCACAATGTGACACCTGAGGCCAGATATCCAGTAAATCTTCACGACTATACCCACCCTGCTTCTTGATCGGTTCTTCCAGAGGAGCCTTGAAGAACTGGTCCAGGCTAGCTTTGTCCGACGTGTGGCTCATCTTCTTCCATTTGCGACTTTCAATAGAGAGCCCAGTAGCCTTCCCTATAACTTCTTCATTGATTTTGAAAGAAATGCCATTAACTGTCACTTTGTGTTCATTCCAGGAATTGACAAACTGGCGAGAAATTAGCTCATCCCATCCCGTCATGGCCTCCATAAAAGGAAGGACCCCGCCCTCTTTACAGATAAACATCACAACAGGGATGTTCTTCACCTCATTAATTTTGTTGGGCTCAATTCTCACTCTATCACCCCCATCTTAGAAACCCTATCCTTCAAACTAGAGAAACTGCAGAGCGAACACACAAGAACCCAGGAGTCGAACACAAGCAAACTGTCGTGAGAGCAAAAAAGGTCAATCAAAGGAATAAAAAGGTAACCTTTAAAACCACCATTAATGCTCGAGCGCCATTCCTCATAATGAGTACATTTAGACATGCAAAAGTAGTCGCAAACCTCAATATCAAAAAATCCGAGGCAATTAATCGAAACAAGCAAGTTTCCAGAATCACACTTTTCACCATAAAATGTTCATAAATGATGATTAGGCAGTGTCCGTAGATTGCACGTGTCACCCTTCATCCACTTAGAAAAAATGTACTCGGAAGCGAAGTTGATGTACAACTGGCTAACACGAAACTCAATACTAAGATTTGTAATCTTCATAGTGGTCATGTACTTGATGAGCACGTCATACCCATAAAGAACCATAAATAAGAAAAGACTAATCATCATTATTACTATTTATGGTAATTATCTCCTCCTACCGAATAAGGCGTTGGGTAGACTCTGGAAGCACATTAACAGCATGCCAACACCTGAAGTTGTCTGCCAATAGACCAACAACAACCTTAGAATCAGCAACAACATTACCTTCCCTCCCTGAAGGAATGCCAGATTTTGAAATCCTCAAGGTTAGCCAGAAGGCCTCTTATATCCTTAATAATCCCTTCAACTCTCCCACCAGTAGAAGTTTGACAATTGATGGCTGTTACCAATTTAGTTTTGGGCTTAAATTGGTACAGCCATGCTGGCTGGAACTATTCACTCATATCTGAAAACATGCTTTAAGCCTATGATAGTCATTTGATTTATTCTATGAATATAAATTTGCATTTTATGACGAAAAGTAAGCCATAACATATGAAAGAAGAATGAATTACATCTTATGCTTTTCTGAAAATGTAAATTTGTTTATTCATCAAAGTGCTCATTACGTTCACACAGGCCGTGAAACTAACCAAAGATAGAAGAATTGAAATCTGATCTACAAACATAAATGTAAATGCAGAAATGAAATGAGTCATGGTTGCCAGCCATTGCCTGGAATGATTGGCTGCGTTGAAGTTCTTCCGAGCCTTTGATTCCACTGCTTCATTTTCCATTTTCCCACTCCAAATCCTGCAAGATAAAATGAGTTAGATCAATATGATCTAAGCAATGGCCAACAATCTCATCATTCTGTCTTCTACATATGCCTTCACATCCAAAATCCAAGAAAGAACCAGTTTATTGCTAATGAGTTTGTTTCCTGTGCAACATCACGCCTACCACTGACATGTGGATGCAAATGCGGCTCCCACAAGGGTTTGAGCCCAGCATGTCAGTGGTAGGAGTGATTCAGATCAAGCGGTAAGATAATACAGTATTAAAGGGGCGTGTATTACTTTTCATGGAACTTTTTATTGTATTTTGAGTGCAAGGAAAAACAGTAAAGAAGACAATATTTCCATGATTGAAACCTTACAGGTGATTTAAATAATGACATGAATTTCAACCAGCAGGTGGTGGTGATCAGTAAGTAAAGAACAGCAGTCCAGTTTAAGCATGAAAGTGTTTCTTTAGTCTTTCAATAAAAACAGAGTATGGAGGCAAGATATCTATGTCAGGGATTCATGTAAGTCACAGAGTGCCGCTA
>MU224281.1:4731641-4758912 GCA_018584345.1 Thuja plicata
TAGACTATGAAGGAATTCCTTTCCGTTGTAGGGTCTGCTCCGGGACTGGACATATTGCTGCGAGCTGCCCTGTGGAATTGAGGAAATCAAAGAAAAGACCTTCTTGGTGGTCTGGGGCTTTGGTTCAACACTACTATGTCCTTAAAGACTCTTCTCTTAAGGCTTCCCCCCCGTCTGTGGTTGCTAATGACGTCAGTAGCCCAGCTCTGTCTGACCAGGATATTGATATGTTGTTGGAGGTGGCTGCCGCTATTGCCCCTCCCTCTGTTGGGCGGGTTCCAGTGGGCAATGTGTCTGATGTGGTTTTGCCTGCTTCTCCGGTTGGGTCTGATGTCGATGCTTTGGTTTGGGAGGAGGCTTCTCTCGTGGAGGAAGGTTGGACAAAGGTTAAAGATAAAAAATGCAAACGTTCCCAACAGTCCTCTGATCGACATCTTAGATCTCATTCTATTGGGCCAAAGGGGTCCTAATTGGTTTTACTGATTTTTATTAGGTGGCAGAAGTGTACTGTGTTATCTGTGAGGCCACCTTGGTCACCTTCTTTAGGTTGATGACCTGTTTCACCTTTGTTCTGTTGTATCTTTTGTTTCGGGCTTCATTGAAAATATTTTGATGTATAAAGGGTTTCAGGCACCCTTCAAAACTTGTTTTCCTTAATCAAAAACAAGAGACACAAGCGTCAAAGTTCCTGCTTATAGTGTAATGCTTTTAGGGGTAAGATATGGTGAAATGAGAAAGTGAGTAAGAGGAAGAGAACAAATTCTGTGTAACCTAAAATTTATGAGAAGATTAGATATATTACAGGGAATATTTGGTGTGGAGGATTTGAAGCTTCAAATTAAACAAAGGAAAGCTCAAAGGTTTGTATAGAGCATGTATGATATGAAGGATCATGGTATTTGGTTAAGATTGGTAGAGATCTATAAAAGTGATCTTCAACCCTACTCATTGGTAGAGTAAAGGGAAGGAGTAATTTGTATATATTCTTGGAAAAATAAAAAAAAGATAACTAAATAAAATCAAGATTCACTAACCACCACCAATAAAAAAAAAGATTCACAAAGCACCCAAATGCTCTAGGCATCACAATGTTTATAAAGAAAATAAATCTCCCAATCAAATAAAGATAAAAATGATTGAAAGGAAGAAGAGAGATAGTCAAGCGTGGAGTGATTCATGCCATTATAACTCAAGAAAACTCAAAGTTAGAAGACAATTTGGAGTAAAAATAGCCATAATTGAAGGTTTCATGCAGTAAAAAAAATGACAAGGTTGCCCCCTTTTTTAAAATGGATTGCTCAATTTACCAATTTAAGCAATCTAAGTGATCTTGCAACTTTAGTTGGATTGCCCAATCAACACTAGTATCTATTGAGAAAGAGAAAAATTGGGATCTTTAGAGTAATATTGAGGCATGCGATGTCAATTGTAGAAGATGAAGAGGTCACACAAGTAAAATGTGTAGTTTGAATAGATTATGAAAATACTAGGTCAAGTTTGAGAGATGCAACGAAGACTCCATGAAGGTGGATTAGCTATGAGGAAATATTATTCATATCATGTGGTTCATGAGTCAACTTACCAAGTCATCGTCCAGCTACCATATATGCCTACGCAATTTTGGGCACTTATAAGTACCTTGTAGCTTTTTATGTGATGACTACATTAAAAATAAAAATAAAAATGCATTCAAAGCTCTATATAAATCTTTTTTTGGATAATATAATTAATTTTTCAATTACTTTGTACTAAAAATTTGGAGAATGGATGCAACAAACTTTACATGGGGATTAATCATCTATTTTCGAAAACTGCCACAAGCCTATCCACTCTACAACTTCTTTTTCTTAAACTATAGGAGGATGTAACTTTTCTAGGGGAAGAAAGAAAGTGGATCTTAGTCATCCTCAAATAATTGATGATTTTTCCTTGGAGAAAATATTAGAAAATTGCACTACTATGATTAGATCAAATCTAAGGAAAATAATGATAATTCTCTATCTCTAAGAACCTTGATAGAACTTATTCAAATGTAATGATCTTAGAGGAGGTTTCTAGGGAGAAATCAATTATTATCAGGGATTTGGTTGGGTTGCTTCAAAAAGATAATGCCACCTGATGAACTATAACTGATTGAATGTTTGAAGATGTTAAGTTGATGATCACCAAGCTGCAGAAAGTTAATGCAAGACATTAAATCAGTTAATGTATTGTATTGTCATTGATGTCAACTTGATATAATCTGATTGGTTATATACATAGTGTCAAAGACTTCAAAGAACCAAATAGATAAAGGTTATGCTATCAGTAATGCATAAAAGTTCAATATGCACTAAGTGACAACAAACACTGACAGACAGTGCACCCTGACGGATAGAAAATCCCGAGAGGAAAGTCGCAGTGATACCCGAGCAAGAAACTCGAGCAAGCATTACCGACGAGCAGAACCACAGTGTTACCCGACAGACAGACAACCCTGACGGACAGAGATGCCCGAGGACAACTAAAGTCAAGACCGAAGCTAACAAGGAGTTGAACACCAAAAAGAACCGAAGTTCAAAAACGACAAAAGACTTAGCTGGCAAGAGCTAAATATAGAGTTAACTGGTTGATAACATTGTTTTCATTGACAAGTTAAAAACCATAGATAAGCGAGAGATTTAAAGTTGTTTTATTCCAGTTGTCAAGGAGAAATCTACGGGATAAGACTGAAGTAAAGCTTTAAAGCAAGAAAGGCGAGAATTACGGATCACGCCAAGAACAAGAAAGTCAAGGACTTAGAAACAGTCAAATTATGTCTATAAAGAGACAAGCTAATTCATTATGAATAAGGTGGGTGAATCGAGAAGAGGATAGAAAGACTTCATACAGTCCTGATTAATCAAACTAAAGAACAAAGCTAAAGATTTCCGCGGACATCGAGCAACAGAGAAGAACAACAACGCTGAGCAGAAAGAAGTGGAGCAAAGGTATTGAAAAGAAACATTGATCAGAAAGGTATTATGAGCTTACAATAGATCTGAACATCTGCAAGTCTAAGTTGTTTATATGAACAGATCATATACTGTTTCAATTTAACCATTGAATCAGAAAGTCTCTTAACCGAGCAGGATCGAACACTCCTTTATATATTGAGATACATCCCAAGGAGTATCAAAAGGTTAATTCATAAAGATAGCATAGTGAAATGCCAGATATCAAGTGATTAACTGTTAGTGATAAATCCTCTAACAAGGTCACACTTAACAGTGTGTTTGTAACCTTTAACAGGGTTGGCTCTTCACCAAGCTCATTTCAGAAGAGTGAAAATTTTGGGGTACCGGTCCCAAGTGGTTTTTCCCTTAACAGAGTTTCCATGTTAAAAATCCATATGCCAAATGTGTTTATGAGTCATTGCTTTGATGTTTTGCTTTACACATTACTAAAACATGATTGATCGGTAAACACTAAGTTATTTACTGTATTTCGGTAAATGATAGACTGTTAATTGGTAAAGACTAAGAATAAGGTTTTACAGTGAACTTCGAGCAGTAGTTATTTGATAAGATTATTTCAAGGCATACATCTTGTAGGACTGAAGATAACTAGAGGTTTATATTTGAGATATAAAGTTTTGTGGTTAATTTATTGGAATATTTTTGAGGCCACTGATTCACCCCCTCCTCAGTTATTCTAACAATTGGTATCAGAGCTTGTGTGCTTAGAAGGAAGGTCTCAAGACCTAAGCAAAAGATCACAAGATGAGAAAACGTGATGTGCCTAAGTTGAACAAGGACAACTTTGCATCATGGCAAAACATGATAAGACTCCGCCTATCATGTATTGGAACTGATGTTACTCAATACTTGGATACTGAATATGTGTTGCCAACAGGGCCTCACACACTTGATTAATTGAGAGAAAAGCATGAGCACAATTCTATGATAGAACTTTCTTCCTCACTCTCTGATGCTGAATTTTGAAGATGTCAAAACATGCACCTCTGCAAAGCAAATGTGGGACAAATTGAAGCTAGTACATGGAGGAGATGCTAATGTACTAAGAGCTAAGGAAGAAAGCCTAAGAGGTAAATTTGATGACCTAAGAATGAGAGAAGGAGAAAACATCACTCAATATAGTTGTAGAATTAGAAAGGTAGTCAATGCTATCCGAGGAGTTGGTGGTGTACTTGAAGAAGAAACAATGGTAAGTAAAATCCTAAGAACCTTATTGCTTGTTTATGCTATTAGAGTATCTTCTATACAAGAAGTGAGAGCAGTAGCAACCAACAATGTCACTCTAGATAGTTTGGTTGGAAGACTTATTTCATTTGAGATGAATAACTTTGATAACAATGTCTTACCATCTATTGAGTCTGCATTCAAATCTTCTTTGAAAATAAGTAAGTCAAGTCATAAACACACTATGAAAAATGATAGTGAAAGTGATAGTGATGACCAAGAACTTGATGATATTGAAGCACTAATGGCTAGAAGATTGTAGAGAGGCAAATGTAGATACAAAGGTAAATTACCATTGGTTTGTTTTAATTGTAAAGAGATTGGACATTTTGCTGCTAGATGTCCTAACAAAAGAAAAGAAGACAACAACAATGACAGATCATATGAAAAGAAGTTTGACAGAAGTGATAACAGAGATTACCGAAGAAACCGACAATCTGACAGAAGAGATACCCGAGACTACAAGGACAAAGGGAAGAAAGCTTGTTACCTAGCTGAGAACAGAGTTGGAGATACTAACACCGAATCTGATGAAGATATTGAGATGATATTTGTTGCCATGAAGGATGATTCAGACGAAGAGGAAAGGTATGTAGAGATTGCACTCATATCTAAGGTTAGTAAGAATGATGTCTGGATTATAGGTAGTGGTTGCACTCACCACATGACCAGTGACAAAGAAAAGTTTGAAACTTTTGAATATTATAATGGTGGATCAGTAAGAATGGGTAATGACTCACCTTGTCTAGTTGAAGGTAAATGAACCATAATGTTGAATAATCTAATCAGATGTGAAAATGCATACTGGGTAAAAGGACTTAATTATAATCTATTGAGTGTTTCACAATTGAATAACACAGGTCACCGAGTTGCATTTGAGAACAAAAAGGCAAAGATCTTTAATGAATCAGGAAGGTTGATCGGAACTGGTGAACAGACAAAAGGTAACCTATTTTATCTTCATGATATTGACACCACTTGTTTAATGACTAGAAGCGAAGACATATGATTGTGACATAAAAAGTTATGTCATGTGAATTTTGACAATATGATTAAGATAAGCAATAAAAGGAAAGTAAGAGGCTTACCGAGCATGTCAAAGCACGAGCATATCATGTGTAAGAATTGTTAAAAAGGTAAGATGACAAAGTCTAGTTTCAAGAGAAAAACCCATACATCTAATGCTATTCTAGAATTAGTCCATACTGATCTATGTGGACCCATGAGAACAAAGAGTTACTACGGTGATAGATATTTCATTCTTTTTGTTGATGATTATTCTAGAATGATGACAGTTATGTTCTTAAAAGAGAAATCAGAAGCATTCAAGATGTTTAAATAGTATAAAGCTATTGTAGAAAACAAAGTGGTAAGGAATTGAAATGCTTAAGATCAGATAGAGGAGCATAATTTGTTTCTGATGAATTCACTAACTTTTGCAATGAGCATGGAATTAAAAGACAGGTTTCTGCACCAAGAACACCACAACAAAATGGGATTGCTGAAAGAAAAAAGAGATCCATTGTTGACTGTGTAAGAACACTGATGATTGAGAAAGGCATCACTCAAACATTCTGGAGGGAAGCTGTTAGTACTGCTGTCTACACATTGAACATAGTTCAATTGAAGAAAGACACCAAAAAGACACCCTATGAGCTATGGTGTGGATACACACCCAATGTAAGTTACTTCAGAATTTTTGGAAGTCAATCTTATATTTTGAAATATGATAGAAATGGAAAGCTTGACTCCAAAAGTGAAGAAGGAATCTTTCTAGGCTAGTCCACCAAAAGCAAGACTTATAAATATCTTAACAAGTCCTCTAACAAAATCATTAAAAGTGCAAATGTCAGAATAGATGAATATGCAGAGAAAAATGATGAGGAAAGAAGAAAAAAACCAGAAGACTACAACAGGTTTGTTTACAATGAAGAACCTGACACTCTGCCCGAGCAACAAAACATTGCACCCGAGCATCAGGCTGCAAACACCAAAAATCAGGAAATTGCTCTAAATGATGTTTCGAGCGATGGAGATCATATTGAAGGTCAAAATGTTGATCAAAATGATGAACAAAGAACTGAACCGATACTTGCCAAGTATGTCAGAAGACACCATCCACAGAACCAGATCATAGGAGACAAGAAGGCTGGAATGAGAACAAGAAGTAAGTCACTGAACACTAGATGTTTAATTTGTGATTTTGAGCCTAAATCTGTTAATACTACACTTGAAAATGAAGAATGGGTCAGTGCTATGAATGAAGAGATAGAACAGATATAGAAGAACAAAACATGGACATTAGTACCTAGACCAGATGACAAGAATGTCATTGGTACCAAATGGATGTTCAGAAACAAGCTGAATGAGAATGGATAAGTCACAAGGAACAAAGAAAGGTTAGCATGCAAGGGGTATGGACAAGAAGAAGGTATTGACTATGGAGAAACCTTTGCACCCGTTGCTAGACTAGAAGCAGTAAGAATTTTACTTTCTTATGCTGCATTCAAAAGATTCAAGGTATACCAAATGGATGTCAAATCTACATTCCTAAATGGAATACTAGAAGAAGATGTATACATTGAACAACCAGAAGGGTTTGTTGATCCTAACAAGAGAAATATGGTTTGTAGACTACACAAAGCCTTGTATGGATTGAAACAAGCATCGAGAGCCTGGTATGAAAGACTTCACTCCTATCTCATAAGCATTGGATTTCTAAAAACAAGTGAAAATAACAATCTGTATTTAAAGGAAGATATCGATGATAACATTTTGATTGCTGAAATATTTGTTGATGATATCATATTTGGGGGTAACGATATGTTATGTAAGTCCTTTGCTAATGAAATGAGCAAAGAGTTTGAGATGTCAATGTTTGGGGAGATCAAATTCTTTCTTGGTCTACAGATTCTTCGACAAGATGCAGACATATATATCACACAATCCAAATACATCAAGGAAGTGTTGAAGATATTTAAGATAGAAGATTCCAAACCAGTTGGAACACCTATGGCAACCAGATGCAAGCTGACAAAAGAAGATAAGTCAAACGAGGTAAATCAGACCCTATATAGATCAATGATTGACAAACTAATGTATGTTGTTCATACTAGACCAGATATAGCACACGCAGTTGGAATAGTTGCAAGATTATCTGCTAATCCCAAAGAATCACACATGACTGCTGTCAAAAGAATTCTGAGATATCTAAAGAATACCGAGGAATATGACTTACGGTATAAAATAGAAGGCAAATTTGAGCTTAAGTCTATACAGATGCTGATTGGACTGGAAACTTAGATGACAGAAAGAGCACAAACGAAGGAGCATTCTTCATGGGTGACATACTTGTCACATGGATAAGAAAGAAGCAATGATGCATCTCACAATCTATTGCAGAAGCAGAATATGTGGTTGCTGCTGCAAATTGCTCCAACATTGCATGGATCAAACAATTATTGGAAGGTATGAATATGAAAATTCTTGAACCAGTGATTATCTACTGTGATAATATCGGTGCCATAAACATTTCTAAGAATCCTTTCATGCATGCTAAGACTAAGCATTTTTCTATCAAGTATCATTACTTAAGAGAACAAGTGCAAGAGAAAGAGGTGATACTAGAATATCTTCAATCCAAGGAACAATTAGCTGACATATTCACAAAGTCATTTCCTAAAGATACATTTGAGTACCTGAGAAAGAGACTAGGGGTCCGACCCTTATTTATTGGTCACTAAGCTAACTAGGAGGCTGCATCATCCTACACAAAATTAGAAGATCATTCATTTTGATGCAAGCAAAGAAATGGACTGCAAAGATCAATCAGTACACAGAAAGGTACATATCTACACCGAACACTAGAGTCATTGTATTGATGATGGATAGGGAAATTCAAGGAGTATATTATAAAAAGGAGGAAGGATATACTTTGGCATTGTTGTTAAATGGAGAGAAGATCCATAGGGAGAGATTATATCCATATGAAATATCCATCATAATCATCCAAAAGGAAGAGAAGTTATCCTAAGGGAGAGATGACTGAAGGGAGAGAATATATCTATTACTATCAAAGGAAAAAGAGATGATCAAGGAGAGGAACAATCAAAGGGAGAGACAACATCAAAAGAAGAGACTCTAGAACATAGGGAGAGAGAACCAGAAGCTGCTACATCTATCCAGTAAGGGAATGAAGATTGAAGAAAGTACTCTGCAAGAAACAAATCTAAGCTAGAAGAGCTTACCGAGAGCCAGAGGTTTGTATTGGTTGTAGTACAATAAGATTGGTAGATTGATGAACTACAACTGATATATTTCATATTGTATTAGTAGTAATATAGTGTGTTGCCATCAATGCCAAAGGGAGAGATTGATGAACTATAACTGATTGAATGTTTGAAGATGTTAAGTTGATGATCACCAAGCTGCAGAAAGTTAATGCAAGACATTAAATCAGTTAATGTATTGTATTTTCATTGATGTAAACTTGATATAATCTGATTGGTTATATACATAGTGTCAAAGACTTCAAAGAACCAGAGAGATAAAGGTTATGCTATCAGTAATGCATAAAAGTTCAGTATGCACTAAGTGACAATAAACACCGGCGGACAGTGCACCCCAACGGATGGAGAACCCCGAGAGGAAAGTCACAGTGATACCCGAGCAAGAAACCCGAGAAGCATTACCGACGAGCAAAACCACAGTGTTACTTGACGGACAGACAACCTCGACAGACAAAGATGCCCGAGGACAACTAAAGTCAAGACCGAAACTAACAAGGAGTTAAACACCGAAAAGAACTGAAGTTCATAAATGACAAAAGACTTACCTGGCAAGAGCTAAATATGGAGTTAACTGGTTGATAACATTGTTTTCATCGACAAGTTAAAATCTAGAGATAAGCGAGAGATTTAAAGCTATTTTATTCCAGTTGTCAAGGAGAAATCTATGAGATAAAATTAAAGCTTTAAAGCAAGAAAGGCGAGAATTACGGATCAAGCTAAGAACAAGAAAGTCAAGGACTTAGAAACAGTGAAATTATTTTTATAAAGAGATAGGCTAATTGATTATGAATAAGGTGGGTGAATCGAGAAGAGGATGCTGACGAGAATACTGGTGAAGAAAGACTTCATACAATCCTGATCAATCAAGCTAAAGATTTCTGCGGACACTGAGCAATAGAGAAGCACAACATCACCGAGCAGAAAGAAGTGGAGCAAAGGTATTGAAAAGAAACATTGATCAGAAAGGTATTATGAGCTTTTATGAGCTTACAATAGATCTGAAGATCTGCAAGTCTAAGTTGGTTATATGAATAGATCATATACTGTTTCAGTTTAACCATTGATTCAGAAAGTATCTTAACCGAGCAGGATCTAACAATCGTTTATATATTGAGATATATCCCAAGGAGTATCAAAAGGTTAATTCATGAAGATAACATAGTGAAATGCCAGATATCAAGTGATTAACTGTTAGTGATAAATCCTCTAACAAGGTCGCACTTAATAGTGTGTTTGTAACCTTTAACAGGGTTGGCTCTTCACCGAGCTCACTTCAGAAGAGTGAAAATTTTGGGTTACCGGTCTCAAGTGGTTTTTCCTTTAACAGAGTTTCCACGTTAAAAATCCATGTGTCAAATATGTTTATGAGTCATTGCTTTGATGTTTTGCTTTACACATTACTAAAACATGATTGATCGGTAAACACTAAGTTATTTACTGTATTTCGGTAAATGATAGGCTGCTAATCGGTAAAGATTAAGAATAAGGTTTTACAGTGAACTCCGAGCAGTAGTTATTTGATAAGATTATTTCAAGGCATACATCTTGTAGGACTGAAGATAACTAGAGGTTTATATTTGAGATATAAAGTTTTGTGGTTAATTTATTGGAATATTTTTGAGGCCACTGATTCACCCCCCCTCTCAGTTATTCTAACACCACCAATTCTATGTGAGGAATTCAACATTTATTCATCTCACCTTCCTCAAACAAGGAAAATAGGAAGATAAGACATTCAAGCCCCAGAGTTTTTTTAGATGAGTGGTTTACTAAACGCTCTACCTAATCTTTTGATTCTAGAGCACTATTTAAAAAGAAAGAACAACTAAAAGAAAGAACAACTAGGAAGGAAAATTTCTTTAATGATTTTATGAGTAGGACTATTGTTAGTGTTTAGGGATCTTTAGAGTGATACAACCTCATACTACTTAACTAAATTTGAGTTGACTAGTATATTTTTTTTATTAGATGACATGTCCAATAGTAAACAATCTTCAATCCTCTTAGAGATTTCATGCATACAAAACTCATTAAAAGGTAATTTCAATTTGTGATATTGTTATTAGGATTCAACTATGTAGTTGTTTGAGTCAAACTCATTGACCCATATTTCATGAGTAGTGGTTCACATGAACCCATCTCTCATGAGAATGAATGGAAGAGTTGAATCCTGATAGCAATATTACAATTTGACTTGTTGTGGAAAATCTCCTACTTATCAAGTAAATTTAATGTTAAAGCAAGTTAAAATTGAATTATGAATTTTATTGATAATTATAAACTATGTTCCAATCATTAATATTGAAAATTATTTTATAAATAAAAAAATGAACTCTTAAGTAAAATATTTACAATAAAAATAAACAATATGAATTTTTTTAAATTTAAGTTAAATTTAAATTTTTACATTGAAAAAATAAAAAGACAATGATATTTGTAATAAAAATAAACAATATGATTTTTTTTAAATTTAAGTTAAATTTGAATTTTTAACTTAAATTTAAAAAAAATCACAATGATATTTGTAATTAACATTTAAATATTTATATTTGTTAAATTTATTATTTTTCAATAACAAATATAATTTATAATGAATGATGTTTTTTAAAAGAAAAAAATTGAAATAAAACAAAGTTTTCATCCATTTTTTGCTAGCACTTTAGAAAGTTGTGGAGTTGGAGTTGAGTTAATCAAATTTTTATAATCAATAAAAACAATCAATTTATTAGTTCCTGCGAGAGGGGGTTACGGCTAATGTGTGACTAAAATTAATTTTTAATAGCCAATAGAACCATTCTGTTTTCTTGTGCTAAATTTTGTGATAATTATTCATACTGAAAATCGATCAAATTTGAACCGTTGTGTATTAAAAATATTTTTTTCTAAATTTTTATCGAAGATAGCTAACTAACAAAATAGGTTGGAGCTTTTATTTCTGGGGTTTATCATTTGTTAGGAGGATGCAAGTAGTAAAGCATGGTGGTATGTGCCGTTTGAAAATCAATTCACGTGCCATGTCTTTACCATCGCATTTTGCATACATGCAAGGGAGGTGAAGGATAGCTTGAAGCATTTTTCTGTGCACATGTAGATCGAAGCATTTTGCACTGCATTTTATGTTCATTTTAGTCCAGACTGGAATCAGAAACTGCTTTCAGTTTAGGTTGTAGAAATTGTCCCAAGGAGTTAATAGCATAGGCTAGAAAATTAGATAGTTTCAAATGCCCAATTCATTCATCTTGCAGCACGTAGATGTCGATAGTAGACAATTTGCTTTCAGATTCATGGAATGGTGGATCTAAGATTAAGTTTCTCTTTGAGCGTCCTGTGCATTCTCGATTTCTTTTCAAGCTGGTGCATAATTCTCTAGGGAAAACTATTTTTCTAGATAAATGGAGATAATACTATTTAATTTTTTTCATTTCCTCCTATAGCTCGTGTAGAATGTGTTGTAAATGTGTTTTGTCCATTTTAATGCTAAACTATTATGGGATGTAACATTTCTCCCTAAATTGGTTTTGTACCTGTATCGTATTTCTATTCTGGGTCTTTTATAATTCTCTTTTAGGATATGCCATATTTGGTCCTTTAATCAACGTGTTTCTTTATTGTGTAATTCTCTTTGATATGCCACCCGATTGAGCCTGCTTACTTCTCTTCCCAAGTGGCAGAGGTGAAATTTTTGTAATATTATTATTTACAGGTGTGCAGTGATTCTTCTTGATTAAATTTAATTTCCTAGTCATAGGGGCCAATTGACATATGGAATTACTAGTCTAGTAGAGATACAACATGCCATAGTTAGTGATGCCCTTCACATTGCCATTTTTTCTCCTAACTATGCCCAATCTTCGTGGTGTTTGGCTGAGCTAGATTTCATGCTCAAAACTGATAAAAAGATCATTCCCATTTTCTATCAAGTTGATCCCTCTGACCTTCGATGGGTTGATCAAGGAAAAGGGAAATATGCCGCTGCATTTTCAGAGCATGAAAATAAGGGCAGATACACATCAGAGAAGCTTGATATGTGGAAAAAGGCACTCTACGACAGTTCATTCAAATCCGGCTACCTGGTTACAATAATGAGTATGTATTATTTCCTCAATTTCTTCTAAATAAGTGTTAAATCTCACCCATGTTTCCTACTTTGAGATTATTATTCAAGCAATAGTAGTGTGTCCTGTTTTGATTTTTGTTTTGGGTTAAAAATGTTTAGGAATGAGGACACAATTTGAAGAATGTTTTGAATCGTGCATTGACAATCATGAAAAAAGCTATGTTGCGGGTAACCGAGAATCCACTTGGATTGGATGAGCTGGTGCAAGGCTTCGAATCACTTGCAATAGAAGAGACAGTAAAAATCAGGGGTATCATGGGCATGAGAGGTAGTGGGAAAACTAGATTGGCCAAAGAGCTCTTCAACATGAACTTTTCCTCCTTTAAAAGACACAGCTTTGTGTTCGACGTGCTAGACTAGTAATTCATCAATTCCTTCTTAAATTCATCATTTCTATTACACCATTAGATAAGAAAGAGTCACAGGCGGGCTAGACTAGTAATTCCTCTGTTTAATGAAAGAATGTAGCGAGCTTCAACTTGACCCATATGTATAGAATGCTCAGAGCACCAATATTGGAATTATTGATTGTTATCAATTGTCCATGAAGAGAGCTCCCAAATTGTGCTTACCCCATACCAAATATTCTTATAATCCTTGAAAATCTTATTTCAAATCATGCATAAGGAGGCAAGACTAGTTGGAGTCAAAGTTGAATTTACATTTGGCTTGGGGGTAACAGAAACAAGAATGGTAAGGACATTAGTATGGAAGAGCTGAAGAATACAGAAAAAAAAAGAATAATATCTAAAACAAAGTTTCAAAAACTATTGAGATGATGATTTTGTTGCCTTAATCTTTTGTAAATTTTGGTTTTTGTAGGCATTAAGAAAAGGGAGGGCATGCATCCTGATAAAGGTAACATTTCTTCTTAACAAATTGTCAAATATCCTTCTACCCGAGATAATTCAACATTAAAGTTTCACTGAGACACCAACGTACACCTCGACCCCTCCATGAGACGAGCATTGCGATAAATAACCAACTCCAACAAAAAAGACATAAAACATATGATTTAGGCTAAGACCCACAAGCACAAAGAATAAAGAATAAAAATAAATCAATGCATAAATAAGGATTAGACCTATAACCAAAATAAAGGATTGCAAATATAGAAATCATAAATTTCTTTCAGCGGAATTCTACCTTAGAAAGTACACATTATCGCAAAAACTGCAGGCCAAACAAACTTACGTGGAGAAGCCTCCACCATTGTGCTATGATTTAGAACCAGGCTCTGATTTAGAACCATACTTCTTGGTAGCCATGTTGTTCATTTTGTAGTTATCAAATTTGCCTACAAAGCTCAAAAATATAGCAAATTTGCATATTTAGCCGGACAATCCATTTTAAAAATTTAAGCAAATATTTCAAAGAAACTCAAAGGCGGACAAACTCACCGGTTTAGGAGAAGCTTTAAGGCAAATGGCCAACAATAACTTTGAAGTTAAAAATAAATAAAGTGAAGAGAACACAAGAAATCAAAATTTATAAAATGTTACCATGTGTGTGTAATTAGCTTTTCTTGTCTCATCATCGCCACCATAGTACATGTGATAGTTCTCATATTGCAAATATGTAACAGATCATTTAAAAATGTTTTCAGCAAATTTCACAAAACATGGTGCATTAAAGTTCACAACAAAATAACAACATTTTAGAATTTCATCAAAACTGAAAGTGTAGAAGGATACTGACCCTGAGTCTTGCTATGGTTGTCCCATATTTTTGTACAATTCTCTGCAATAAGCTATTAGAGGAGGACAACAACCACGACGATGTTGAATACTCCGTTCTGTAGAAGACGAAAAGATGGAGAAAAGTAGGAGGAAAAGAGAGCAATAGTGATGAGGAGGAGATTTCCGTAAGGAGACAGTCCGGTTATGAGTTTCACTCTAGAGAAGGCCAAATTAGTGAGGAAAACCCTGACATCTTCTTGGAACATTATTGCGGAAGCTTCTAGAATTGGGAAGCCGAAGGCATGAAAGGGGAAGCTTCCAGAATTCTCGTAATGAAGCTTTTTCTAGAAGACAGGAAAATGGAAGCTTCCAAAATTCTAGTATTGAAGCTTTTAAATTTTTTGAATTGCTATAATGTTAGAGAATTATATATTTTTGTAGGAAAAATTGATTTTACAGCTTGCTGAAACCAATAGAAATTCAGAGAAATCATGTTTTAAAATTATCAAAAATAAATATTAATAACAAACTATTATCTTTCGGTCTAAGAAAATTTAATTCTCTACTCTTATTGGTTAGTTGACTAAGTCAAATAAAAAAATTTGCACTAAACCATTGCAATATTATTCATGCAGGAACTAATAACTAACTAATAACTGAGTGTAAGATATAGATAAAAATAAGTCTCTTATAAGTGAATTAAAAGAAAATAAGTCCCAAATTCCTTAGGTCCGACATGGGACATTACACAAAACAACATCAATCGATCTTTTTAGGGTTTTAATTGCCATATTTTAGTGAAAAAAATGTCTTTTCTTCTTTTTCCAATGGGTTACGTCTCATTTTCCATGGGAGACAGGAGGAGATGTGGGATTCTTTTTTCCAAGTTTCTTGTGTTTGGGTGCATCTCTGGGGACGTCTTTGGTACTAGAGATGCATCCTGATCTCCAAGATGCGTCCCTTGGGGTTAGATGTATCTCCTAGTAATGACTATTGTATACGGTTGTATGAATGAAAAGACACAAGTAAATAACTATAACATAAATAGAATCATAACTCAACACAAAAGAATACACCAGTCAAATGCAATGCTGGAAATTTCTGGAAGAGTAAGGCCTTGCATTCTCTTGGTACCGTCTCCTTGCAAGTCAATTGTGTCCATGAGGCCTCCAAAAAATATTAGCAAGAGAACAACAATGTTCATGTAGCCGTCCTTTCTTTGCAATTTGCTTCAACATGCAGTCTCCTTCACTACGCTTACATGGTATTACTCTACAAATAGTTAACCAAGAATAATTATATGGCCCCTAAACGGATATGCATTGAAAACTTAGCAAATGGATTGAACAAGAAATCTATCATGCAAATTAACATTCTTTCCCATTGCTAAACTAATAGACATGATACATTAATGTAGTTGTCAATTGGAGGTAAGTTGATCCCCTTATTTGAGATCAATAATAACTCGAGGGGACATTTTTTTTGTTGATCAATTTTTCCATTCAAGTTATACAAAGCTTGAAATTCCTTATAAAAATGATCTTTAAAAAAAGATATATAAGATTGCTTATAAAAGGATTTTAAAATGAAATCAAATAAGATTTCTCTAATATTGACAAAAGATAGTAACCCTTGGGTGAAAATGATTCCAATGTTGTGCAAAATAATTACAATAATAAGAATAAAATAACAATCATAATTATCAAGAGAAGAATTATCATAAAACAACTTGAGCCAAGAGCATAAATAAGTTAAGCATTTAAGATAAATAGATGTTTTGGATTGTCTCATAGTTCTAACCATCTCAAAAACATCTCATTTAACCAAAAACAAACTTCTTTTGTCGCAAATACCCTATTTTGCCCATAGTTTTTGACTTTCATTGACCTTGGATGCTCATGCTTGTGTCAATTTTGCATAAAATTCAGAATCATGTTTTCTTGCCTAATAGTCATATGCCTTGCTAACACTAACCCTACTATCTTTTCTAATGGTCAATTAGAACCCAAACATAGCATTTTAAAGGAAACTTTACCAAAATGGAAGGGATCCTCTAGTTGATCATCTCCCTCCATCTTCTAGCATTTACACTTATCTGTTCTATTTATCTCGAGCTTCCACTTTTGCTACACACAACACCTCCATTGTTGCAATTCCATACACTATCATCACGATCACATATTATAATTCTTATACTACTTTATGTTGAAGAATTGTATTAGGGGCTTGATTGAAGCAATTTCCTAAATATTCCCTAGGCATACCACTTTTTCCTTCTCAAATTTGATAGGTTCTACTAGACTAGGAACAAGTGTTGCAATGATAGAGGAATTGTTCATAGATTCAAGAATTTTTATGATGGGTGAACATGATTTGTGTGCTTCTGCACAAGACAACTCCTTAGACTGGATGACAACACCCTAGGGTGAATGAAAATTCCATAGAGTGAAAGACAACACCTTATAGTGGATGACAATTGTTAGATTTGCTGAGCTGCAAATCAACCCAAGAAACCTGCATGCAAACACTGTCACGAGAAGAAGCAAGACAGAAGAGAAAGAGAGCTATGGCGGCCAAAAATCCAGAGAGTTGAAACCCATGTTTCAAGAATAAGACTTCTATTAACAACAATAATGAATTACAATCTCGATATGAAGAAATGAAAGCGGTGATTCCTTATAAAGGATACCGAAACCCTAAAGGCTAAAACCCTAAAGAAATATAAAGCGCCTAAGTGAAACTTAAGCCTAGAGTATGATAGACTAATAATTAAATGATTTAATTATTAGCTAACATATAACTACTCTAACAACAATGACCTAGAGTAGACATTAGCTACAATCCTTGAGACATTGACATTATGGCTAGAAATATGTATTTTTAGAATAGATTTTTAAAAATCCAGGTCCTCTTATGATTGACCATCAGTTGTGGGTAAGTGCACAAAGATGGGGGACCAAAAATATTCCCTTATTTTTTTGATCCCCCAAAAATAATAGGATGTGCGCCTTATGAGAAAACTAAATATAAAAACAAAAAATAAACTTAAAAAGCCCAAATTTTAATTTGAGCCGTGAGCAAAGTGAGATTTTTTCAGTTTCAGAACTATGCAGACCATTCTTGGAGCACATTTTCCTTCGTGGGTGCATTGGATAGCAACAAAAATGTCTCCACCACGTCAAGGAGGTCGAAAAGGTGGAAGAAGTAAGTTAATTTATAGCCCATGCCTCTTTTTTCATTGAAATTTAATTTTAATTTGGGTTTTAAATCAAATTTTGTTCTCAAAGCCTCTTTTATTAAAATTTAATTTTAATTAGGATTTTAAAATAAATTTTGTTTTAATTTCTAGGAAAGAATAACCCCCCTCAACCAAACCCTCCACCATCTTCTCATGAAGAAGTTAACGAAGACATTAACGAAGAACATGTACCCCAACCTCCTCCATCAATCTAGAGACCTTCACCTAGAATGCAAGATAATTTGATTAACCAAATAGAAAGTGGCAAAAATGAACTAGAAGCTTTGATTGGGAGGTTGAAACAATCTTATTGAGAGAGAGAGAGAGAGAGAGAGAGAGAGAGAGAGAGAGAGAGAGAGAGGGCATAAGGGGGCGTNAGAGAGAGAGAGAGAGAGAGAGGTCATAAGGGGTCGTAAGAGGTCATAAGGGGTCCTAGGACCCCTTAAGACCCCTTAGGACCCCACCATACATTAGTGTGCGGTAAGGGGTCGTAAGGGGTCCTAGAGCCCTTAAGACCCCTTAAGACCCCTTACCATACATGTATTTATGGAAAGGGGTCCTAAGATGTTGCAAGAGGTCATAAGGGGTCCACCCCTTAAGACCCTGTAAGACCCCTTACCATACATTAGTATATGGTAAGCGGCCTTAAGGGGTCCTAAGAGGTCATAAGGTGTCCTAGGAAACATTACTGTGTCCTAGGACCCCTTATGACCCCTTACCATACATCTTAGGGGTCATAAGGGTTATTAAGGGGTCCTAGGAAACATGAATATGTATTATGACCTATTATGACCCTTTAGGACCCCTTACCATATATCTTAGGGGTTGTAAGGGATGTTAAGGGGTCCTAGGTCAAATTAATGTGTTCTAAGACCCCTTATGACCTCTTACGACCCCTTAGGACCCCTTTCCATACATTGGTGTATGGTAAGGGGTGTTAAGGGGTCCTAGGAAAAATTAATGTGTCCTAGGACCCCTTAGGACCCCTTACCACATACTAATGTATGGTAACGGTTTGTAAGGGGTCATAAGAGGTCATAAAGGGTCCTAGGACCTGTTAAGACCCCTTACGACCCATTATGACCCCTTACCATATAGTAGTGTATGGTAAGGGGTAGTAAGAGGTCAGCAACGGATAATGTGTCCTAGAACCCCTTAAGAACCCTTACAACCCTAAGATGTATGGTAAGGGGTCTTAAAGGGTCATAAGGGGTCCTTGTTGGAATAACTGATGCATATCTTGATTGCGTGTTGATTGGTACAAGTTTGATGAAGAGAAGATCAATTATTGTGTTGTCATTGATGTCAACTTGGTGTTGTATTTGTTGACAGTGTTCTTGATGTGCTGCTAAGTATTTGTGCAAATGAATTTTGTGTTGCAGTAAGAGTTGGAGTGTGTGGTAATTGACTCAGGGTTTCTCTAGATGCACTCTGTATTATTGCGTATGCTGGAAACAACAATGGACAAAGTTATGATCAATTGAAGAGCAATAGGGTAGACAGAATAATAGACAGTGATAGGCATTGAATGATTTGATTGTTATATCAAATCAGTATGGATCCAAGTGTTGTGGTCATGATATGATTATCTTGACTAGGATATGTTATTGATAATATGATCACTATAAGATTGGAGTAATGCGAGACACCATTTCAGTTGACAGAAGATCATTTTGTGCAAGATAGAAAAATGTTTAAACCAGTTTGAGCAGTTGGTGTTAGATCGGTGAGCGGTGATGATGTGATCGGTTTCAGAGGATGTCTTCATGATCCATGTGATGGTGACATGTCTTAACAGATTTGTAATGAGGTTTTTCTATTTCATTGTTTGAGGTGATCAAATCTATCATGTTTTGGAAACATGTTAGGGAAGTCAAATAAAGTTTGACTGTTCTTGTCTCAAATCGATGTGTGACGGATCTGAAGGTCGACATGGACTTGAAATTGTAATCAATAATTGGTAACATATTTTAGGGTTTAAGGATCGATCAAGAATGATTGTAATTTGAATGTAATACATTTTATAAGGCGGCTAATGCCCTAATAAACATGTAATGTATTTATATGTAAATTGATGAACTATGCTAGTGTAGATCATGGATGCGAAGATGTGGTCGAGTGAAGAGAGAATATTTTCTGCAAGAAGCAGAAGCATTGTGCTTAATTAGATTTGAATGAGAAGAGGAGTGTTACACCCATATCATTGTACTTGTTGAATCCTAATAGTTTATGCAAGAAAATCCCTTAACTGGGTAGATCCTAACATATCTTGATCAATAAATCCTTTAACCAGGTGGCTCTTTAATTAGGGTTTAAATCATTTAACTAGGTTATTCCTAACAGGGTAAAGCTCCTAATAGGGCTAGAGGAAAATCCTTCGACCGAGTGACTCCTTACAGGGTCTACTCCTAACAGGGCATCATTGTAAGATCCTAACAAGGCTAGGCCTTTAACAGGGCACATTTTAGAAGAGTGCAAATATTTATGGGTACTAATTCCCACTATGGTTTTTCCCTCTAACCAATGGTTTCCACGATAAAAATACCGGTGTCACTTTTTCGCATGTTTGGATGTTTATTTGGTCTCATTATTTAAAGCTCATAACAGGGCTTCATTGTAAGATCCTAACAGGGCTAGGCCTTTAACATGGCACATTTTAGAAGACTTAAAATATTTATGGGTGCTAATTCCCACTGTGGTTTTTCCCTCTAACCAATGGTTTCCACGATAAAAATACCGATGTCACTTTTTTGCATGTTTGGATGTTTATTTGGTCTCATATTTATTGTCACACAAGGTTTAAAGTTGATGAATGTTGTTGATGTGTTGAATGAAGTGTAAAAATTTCTAATATGATAGATTACTGATTCACCCCCCTCTCAGTAATCTTGGACCTTATAGTATTAACAATTGGTATCAAAGCATAGGTCCTCTTTGTGGTAAGATTAACAACTTGGGGAAAAGATCCGATGATGAATAAGGAAGGTCCTAAGTTCACAAGAAATAACTACACAATATGGAGCGAAAGAATGAAGATCTATCTAAAAGGCATGGGGCCACAGTTCTGGATCCACGTGGAAACAAAATATACAGTTCCTACTGGGACTTAGTGCAGATCAATTGAAGGAGAAACAAGAGAACCTACAAGCATTGAAGGCTATAGTAAGTACTCTATCTGATACCAAATATATTGATGTACATGGACTTGAGAATCCTTATGAGGTTTGTGAAAAGTTAAAGTTAATATATGGTGGAGACATACATGTGCAAAAAGCTAGGGTAGACAGTTTGAAGGGCAAATATGATGACATGAAAATGGTGGAAGGTGAGAACATTGCTCAATGTGGTAAAAGGATAAATGAAGTAGTTGGTGCTATCGAAGCTGCCGATGGTAACATTGAAGAAGGTGATGTGGTAAGTAAAATGTTAAGAACCTTGCTACCTTCTTATTCCATTAGAGTTTCTGCTATACAAGAATTGAGGACATTTGATATTATTTCTCTTGATGGATTGATTGGTAAGCTCACTGCTTTTGAATTAAGTAACTATGGTAACAATATGCGTAAAGTTGAAGCAAATTGTAAGGCCTCTTTTTCATTAGCATCAAAGAAGAAAGGAAAACATATAATTCATAAATCTTCTTGCATGACAAGTTATTCCAAGGAACTTGAATCTATCTTGGATGAAGAGAAGAAGCAAGAATAACTTGAAGTATTACTTGTAAGAAGACTACCTAGAGGTACTGGTGAGTATAAAGGAAAGCTACCTTTGAAATGTTTTTCATGTAACAAGATAGGATATATTTTTGCCAGGTTTCCTAATGGTGAATAGAAAGAGAAGATCAAAAGATTCAAGGGAAAAGGGAAGAAACAATGATATGTGCAGTAGATGAAGGTGTGACTGATGAAGAATCTGATGACAATGATGAAGTGATAGTGTTTGTTGCACTCAAATAAGAAACTTACGAGGATGAGAAGGCATTGGTATCACACATGGAACATGGAAATGTATTTGTCATTGATAGTGGGTTCTCACTTCACATGACCGGTGACAAAATTAAGTTCATAAAACTAGATGAATTTGATGGCGGTGTGGTCAGGTTTGGAAACAATACACCCTGCATGGTAAGAGGTGAAGGTTCATTATATTTGAATGGTAAAAGAAATATTGATGATGTCTATTGGGTTGAAGGTCTTACATATAACCAGTTGAGTTTTGGTTAGTTGAATAATAAAGGTTACCATTTAGAGTTCAAAGGAGGTATGTGCAAGATATTTGGAAGGAGGTAATGCCCAAATTTAATTCACTAAAATGGACATCACACAACCGATTTTTTTTATACTCAAAACTTAACTAATTTGCAATAATTTTTTTTTCCACAAAACAAAAAAAAAATGCTAGATTGATTAAAGAAAAAGATCATAGCATACTTGTCTTATCATTTATCTATAATTTAGAAGAACAAGGAATCTACTTAAAATAATATTTATTATAATGTTCAATAAAAAACCAAATCGTGCCATTACATACATGAGTTTCTCTTTCTTGCCTGTGTATCATATTCTCCTTGCCTCTCTATTTCCTCCACTTGTATATATGGCTACACAACTAGATGCATAATATAAAATTCATTGATGATTACATACATGATCATAAGATAAGCTACATCAATAAATTAGCTAAATCAAACATAAGGTGTTTTGAAACTAGTTTCATAAAGAGATGCAAACTATACAAAAATATTGGCAAGGGGTGGCAAGATCTCAAAAGAACTAAAAAATGCAAGACCTAAGGGCCAGACCTAATGCCTCGGGGGCTCATCGTAGATGGCCTTGCCTACGTAAGTCACAGAGACATCGTAGTTCGTTACTTGAATTTGAACTTTATAAAGCTGGCTCACAAAGGAAAGTGTAAAAAAAGACTTCATACAGTTAAAAGGATATACAAAAAAAAAGTGGGTACGCAACCCTTTCTAGGGTGGAGTCCTCAGACAATTTCACAGTCGGCTACCACCCACTTGGTGAAATATGAACAAAACCGTGGTTAGAAATATAACATATCAACATCGTCATCCAATGTTACATAAGAAAACTGTAAGTATAAATAACCTACATAAAGAGAAGTACCAAACATGACATGAACCTCATGAGACCATGACCCACAATCCTAACGGAATTGGGTAGAAGAGTACAAGAAGGGTGGTGTGATCTCTTATGAATCCCATAAGTGTTTATAAAAGTGTAAAAGACCACACACAATTTCATAATGTCTTTTACAAGAATCAAGAGGTATATACAAGAGTATTCACAAGCTTGCACGATTTTACAAGAATATACATGAACATCCATAAATATTCAAAAGAAAGATTAGACATATGAGTGATCTAATGCTATTACTCACCAGATCTCAATGTATTGTAAGAACTCATTTTAACTATACAGACCTACTCCAAAATAGACAAAATAAACATACTGGTTCAAAAGAGGATTTTGCATCTTCATTCTACCATATTCCAAAAAGGATAACTCATTTTCATTTACATAGTTAGAAAGCTATTGATCCCTTCTTAATCTCTCTATAATCATAATCATAATCATTCTATTATAAGATAATATTATATAAGATTTATAATTTTTAAAAGCATATAATTGACTTGAGGTTAAGCATATAAATTTCTCCACCCTTACCTTCAAAATTGATATCAAAATGGCCAAAATGTAATAATCCAAGGTTCTACAACATTAGACACATTTTATTTCCAACAACATCATGAGACATTATACAAGATTAATTTGATGTAAACATTATCATGAAAATGTCTATAATTTCTTTGCTAACCCTTTTTTTTCTATCTAATGCAATTTTACAAATAAAAATTATATGTATATTATAATTTCTATAATATAATTAACTTAAATCACATATAATTATATACACAAGTCATTACCTACTAGTTTGAATCTATATACATAAACATGGAAATATGAAAATTCTATATGAATATATAAATAGAAGTTATACTTTACTTGCTGGAAAATTTGCATATTTAAATCTATATACATAAACATGGAAATATTTAAATTCTGTATGAATATAAATAGAAATTATATTTTACTTGCTGGAAAATTTGCATGTTTAAATCTATATACATAACATGGAAATATGCAAATTATGTATGAATATATAAATAGAAGTATACTTTACTTGCTGAAAAATTTGCATGTTTAAATCTATAGACATAAACATGGAAATATGAAAATTCTGTATAAATATATAAATAGAAGTATACTTTACTTGCTGGAAAATTTGCATGTTTAAATCTATATACATAAACATGGAAAATTTTGTATGAAAATATAAATAAAGTTTATACTATACTTGCTGGAAAAATCTGCATGTTTTACTAACTTAAACCATTCATAGACATGCATATAAACTAACCAATTCAACAAAGTTTGCTGCTAAAAAAGTCTGCAAGTTACCCTTTATCATTTTCAACATTCAATAGGACAGCAATTGAACAAAATGGGTCAAGAAAGAGACCACTAATCTAGAGGAAAAAGGCTGAGTTTTAATAAAGCAAACAACAATTCCTATATGGATTTCAGATGGTGAAAATAAACATTATGGCTAACCGAGAATAGAACGGAAGCTCATTAGTAGACATTATCATTCTTCAAAGAAAAAAAAAAGTAAGCATGATGATTGATATCTTATAGATAAGAAATATGATCAAAACCAAAAAATGAATCTAACAAGGCTATAAAGTTATAAAGTATCTTACCAATTAACAGTCACAACTGGAATTTAATGGCCTCCCTTCTACTCACCCACTGTTTCTCTACAAGTGATCCTTCCTTGTCTGTTTTTTTTTAATATTAAAATTGTCTGATATATGATTAATTGAAAGAGAATATAAAAAATATTAAATCTGATGTAGTTGCCCAGTTAACGAAAAAAGACGGTGGGTAGAGGTGGTGGTAGCTGCCGAAAATAATGAAGCTTTAATGTATCTTTAAATTAAGTAGTTGGTAGCAGTGTTAGACTCCTTTAATATCTCTGCAAAGCTGGTGCATCTTTTCACACTTTTTAAAAAGGTTTGGGATTGCGAACTCCATGGGGAGGATGCCATGTCTGCACTCTTGGCAGAAGCTCTGCGAAAAGCCTACAAAACTACAAGATTAGAAGGGAAGCCTCTACCCTAAGGAGGGGATTGATGGTTTTCCATGTGGGGGTTTGGGCGATGTATGTGGATTGCAGATCCATACTTATTATTATGGGGATTATTGGATCTTAGTGAGATTTTGTGGATGAAAATATTTGTCCCAAGCCCTTTTTTAATTTATTTTCATCAATTTCTCAAGGTAAGATTTTCTTGATCTCCATATTTCTTTAATCGTAAGTCCATATTCATGTTACCCTGTTTATGTTTATATTCTGTTTCCAAGCACTAATTTTATTTGGTTAGTTTATATGCATGTCTATGAATGGTTTAAGTTAGTAAAACATGGAGATTTGATTGCTACTTGGAAAAAAACTAAAGTTAACTTATTCCATCTAAATACTACTGTTAATAGTTGTTTAGTTTCTAAGGTTGAAGATAGTTGGCTCTGGCATAGAAGGGTTTTTCATGTGAATTTTGATAATTTGATCAAGGTTAGTAAGTCAAATGTTGTTAGGGGATTGCCACAACTTGTGAAGCTAGACAATGTAATGTGCAAGGAATGTCAATTGGGTAAGACGACTTGTTCTACTTTTAGTAGTAAGTCTTTTTCGCCTGAAAATATATTGGATCTAGTAAATACTAATCTTTGTGGTCCTATGAGGACAAAAGTTATCTTGGTGATAAGCATTTCATGTTGTTTATTGATGACTATTCAAGAAAGATGTGGGTGACATTTTTGAAGGATAAATATGAAGCTTTATATAAGGTCAAAGTGTTCAGGGCACTTGTTGAGAATGAAATAGGTAAGAGCTTGAAGTGTTTGAGATCAAACAGAGGAGGATAGTTCAATTCACGGGAGTTCATTAAGTATTGTGAAGAAATGGATTCAAGAGACAAATGCCAACACCAAGGACTCCTCAACAAAATGGAATTGCATAAAGGGGGAACAAAACTATAGTTGATATTGCTAGGACAATGATAATTCAAGGTGATGTACCTAAGTCATATTGGAGAGAATCCATTAGAATTGCAGTCTACATGATTAACCGGGTACAAGTGAAGAAGGGAACCGGTAAGACACCTTATGAATTATGGTATGATCACACACCTAGTGTTAAATATCTCAAAGTTTTTGGTAGTAGATGCTATATCAAGAGAAATGATTTCACTAGCAAGTTTGATCCTAAGATTGATGAAGGTATTTTCTTGGGATATTCTACCAAAAGAAAGTCCTATAAGTGTTTCAATAAAAGGAATAAAAAGATGATTGAAAGTGCAAATATGAAGGTAGATGAATATCTTGAGAAATCTGATGAAATAAGCAAGCAAGAATATGATAAAGATGTAGTTGTGCAACCAGGAAGGAAAATTAGGGAAAGTACATGTGTAATTTCAAAGTTTGAGCCTAAGACCATGAATGGATCTTTGAAGAATGATGATTGGATAAAATCCATGGAAGAGGAACTTGATCAGATTGAAAACAATGACACATGGTCACTTGTTCCTAGCCAACAAACAAGAATGTGATTGGTACAAAGTGGATTTTCAGGTACAAAGTGAGTTTTTAGGAACAAACTTAATGAAGATGGAGAAGTTGTTTTTAATAAGGAAAGACTTATGTGCAAGCACTATGCACAAGAGGAAGGACTGGACTATGGAGATACATTTTCTCCCGTGGAAAGACTTGAAGGGGTAAGAATTTTACTTACTGTTTCTTCCTATAAGAAGTTTAAAGTTTTTAAAATGGATGTCAAATCTGATTTTCTAAATGAGATTCTTGAAGAAGAGGTTTACATAGAGCAACCAGATGGATTTGCATTTATAGAGAACAATGACATGGTATGCAAGCTGCAAAAGGCACTATATGGACTGAAACAAGCACCTAGAACATGGCATGAAATATTACACTGTTATCTCATCAAGATTGATTTCATAAGAACAAGTGAAGATAGTAATGTGCACTTGAAGGTTGAAGGTGATAAGATATTGTTAGCTGAAGTATTTGTGTATGACATGATTTTTGGAGGAAATGATGAGATGAGCCTTGTGTTTGCTGAAGAGATGAAGAAAGAGTTTGAGATGTCAATGATAAGAGAAATTAAGTTCTTTATTGGATTGCATATTTCACAACTAAAGGATGGTATCCATATCAGTTAGTCCAAGTACATAAAGGAAGTATTGAAGACCTTTGGAATGGAAGATACCAAGCTAGTTGGAACCCCCATGGTGATAGAATGCAATCTATCTAAGGATGTCAAGTCAAGTGAAGTGGATGCAAATCTATACATGTAAAGACTGCATTTTCTCACAAAATGCCACATCATCAAGTAACAAGAAAAGCGGAAAGTCGATAAGAGACATAGTCGAAGATACAAAGTCGACTCAAGTCATACATATTCATATATAATATGAAGGAAAAAATATTATCCAATTACGACCTTCACGTCGCAATAAACAAGATAACCATAAGACTAGTTATACCATAAAGTCATCATACGAGTATACATAATCCATCATATGGCCTTAAGTAAGGCTATCTACATTCAGAAGGAAGCCGACCTAC
>MU224281.1:4807801-4829564 GCA_018584345.1 Thuja plicata
TTATGATGACCTCTTATGACCCCTTATAATGACCTCTTATGACCCCTTACCATACACTAATGCATGGTAAGGTGTCATAGGACACATTAATGTGTCCTAGGATCCCTTAAGACCCCTTACAAACCCTTACGACCCCTTACCATACATTGGTGTATGGTAAGGGATCCTAAGGGGTGTTAGGGGGTCATATGACACATTAATGTGTCCTAGGACCCCTTAACACCCCTTACCATACTCCAATTTAGGGAAATGGGTTCTAAGGGGTTGTAAGAGGTAATAAGGGGTCCTAGGATCCCTTAACACCCCTTACAGTACATAAGATGTATGGTAAGGGGTCCTAAAGGGTCATAAGGGGTCTTTGGACCCCTTAACACCCCTTAGGACCCCTTACCATACTCCAATTTAGGGATAGGGGTCCTAAGGGGTCATAAGGGGTCTAAGGATACGTTAATATGTCCTACAACCCCTTAACACCCCTTACAATCCCTAAGATGTATGGTAAGGGGTCCTAAAGGGCCATAAGGGGTCTTAGGAAACATTAACCTTAATGACCCTTAGGACCCCTGAGATGTATGGTAAGGTGTCCTAAAGGGTCTTAAGGGGTCATAAGGGGTCATAGAACACATTAATGTGTCCCAAGATCCCTTATGACCTCTTGCAACCCCTTACCATACACTAATGTATGGTAAGGGGCCATAACAAGTCTTAAGGGGTCATGAGACACATTAATGTGTCTTAGAACCCCTTAACACCCCTTACGACCCATAAGATGGATGGTATGGGGTCCTAAGGGGTTGTAAGAGGTCATAAGGGGTCCTAGGGAACATTAATGTGTCCTAGAATGTGTCATAGGAACCCTTATGACCTCTTACGACCCCTTAGGATCCCTTATCATATGCTAATATATGATAAGGGGTTCAAAGGGGTCCTATGACACATTAATTTGTCTTAGTACCCCTTGGTACCCGTTAGGACCCCTTACCATACACCAATACATGGTAAGGGGTTCTAATTGGTCGTAAGAGGTCATAAGGTGTCCTAGGACACATTAATTTTTCCTAGTACTCCTTAACACACCTTACAACCCCTAAGATTTATGGTAAGGGATCCTAAAGGGTCCTAAGAGGATTAAGGGGTCCTAGGACACAATAATTTTCCCTAGGAACCCTTATGACCTCTTAAGACCCCTTCTGACCCCTTACCATACACTAATGTATGGTAAGGTATCCTAAGGGGTGCTAAGGGATCTTAATGTGTTCTAAGACCCCTTAACACCCCTTAGAACCCCTCACTATATACCAATGTATGGTAATGGGTCCTAAGGGGTTGTAAGAGGTCATAAAGGGTTCCTAAGACACATTAATGTATCCTAGGACCCCTTAACACCCCTTACGACCCCTAAGATATAAAGTATGGGGTCCTAAAGGGTTTTAAGGGGTCATAAGGGGTCCTAGGACACTTATTGTGTCCTAGGACCCCTTATGACCTCTTACAACCCCTTAGGACGCCTTACCATACATTTTTCGTTGGTAAGGGGTCTTAAGGGGTATCAAGGGGTTCTATGACATATTAATGTGTCCTAGGACTGCTTCTGACCTCTTACGAACCCTTAGAACCCCTTACCATACACTAATGTATGGTAAGGGATTGTAAGGGGTACTCCTTATGACCTCTTATGACCCCTTACCATACATTAATGTATGGTAAGGGGTCCTAAGGGGTCGTATGACATATTAGTGTATGGTAAGGGGTCCTAAGGTATTTTAACAGATCTTAAGGGGTATTAGGACACATTAATGTTTCCTAGAACCCTTGAAGACCCCTTACAACCCCTTAGGAGATGTTACTATACATTAGTTAAAGGTAAGTGGTCATAAGAGGTCATAAGGGGTCCTAGAACACATTAATGTGTCCTAGGACCCCTTATGGCACCTTACCATATATTGGTGTATGGTAAGGGGTCATAAGGACTCTTAAGGTGTCTTGTGACACATTAATATGTCCCAGGACCCCTTATGATCCCTTAGGACCCTTTAGGACCCCTTACCATACATCTTAGGTATCCTACGACCCCTTATGACCTCTTACAACCCCTTACTATACTTTGGTGTATGGTAAGGGGTCACAATGGGTTATAAGTGGTCCTAAGAGGTCCTAGGATATATAAATGTATCCTAGGATCCCTTAAGATGCATTAGAACCCCTTAAGACCTCTCTCTCACCCTCTCTCTCTCCCTCTCATCTTGTTTCTCTCCTATTCTCTATCTCACCCTCTCTCCCCATCTCTCTTTCTCCACTTCTCACCATCTCTCTCTCTCTAAACTAACATGAGATGGAGAGAGAGAGAGTTGTGTAATATTATATTGTTGCATATTGACATTTGATGTAATCCATATATGGTGTGCACTATATATCAATATGCAACAATATGAGTGTTCATGCACCTATATATATACATATACTAATGCAATATTAATAATCCAAATAAATTAGTAGAAAAAGTTGGGATAAATTACGTGGTGTTAACTAAATTCTCACAAGAGCGATTACAAAAATTTAAAAAAAGTTAACATTTTAGGGGAGCACACCAGACGCTATGTTATATTTTTTCACAAAAAATAGGACAAATTTTTGTGCTCCCCCTTTTTGAGGGCCTTAACCTCCACCATTTTCAAAATAAATTAATAATTTAGAAGCTAGATTCAGAGTACTACATTTATTTTTCTTGTCGCATCTTGAAATTTTGAGTCTAACTATCTTCCTCTTGTCGAAGTTCAGATTTTGCAATTTCAGAAAAAGTGGCATCTTATACCCCATTTTGGTCCCCCATATTTGTGCACTTACCCTTGAATTATAGGATTTTGTAATAATTTAACCAAACATGGTCCCACTAACCTTTCATTTCATTTCCTAGTTCTAGTGCAACATCAACCGTGTACAGATTAATTTGGAAGCAATTAATTATGTTTGTGTTGGGATCAATTTGATAGTGCTGAATTTTGTTTTATTCCTAGCTCCTTTTTGAATTTAAGCCTTGTTTTAGCCATCACATATAATTGGTTTGGGAAATATTTTTATGGGTCACATATTTCAAATTTAAAAAGTGTTAAGTCCACGAGGGCTTCACTTAGTGAACTTGAATCATAACACGTGCATTCGTGGAATACTAAAGAATCCCCATATTTTCAAAAAATATTTTCCCAAAATCCTTTTTTGTCACCCCCTCCAATACCCACCTAATACTCCCCATGCCTATTTTCCTATATAAACCCACAAATCCCACCCCAAGAAACTCCCCTCCCCCTATTTGGGCAATATATTGCCCCCTTTTTTTCCCCAAATATGAATGCACATTGTATTATATTGCCTCTTTAGTGAAGACCCCATGGCTAAGTATCCTTCATCCCCTATGTGTCTATCACATATTGGAAGTTTCAAAGGTTCCAAAATTTTTAAGTGTGGAGGTTTATTATTTCAATTCCAAAGATTGTGCTAAATGCTGGAGTTATAGAATTTCCCATTTCGACTTCCCTTTCTTTTAACACTTCTTGTTTCCTTTGTATGTTAAAGTTTCAAAATATCTTTCTAACATGAATTTCCTTGGACATATGTTACTTTTGGAGTTGTAGTTTCAATCATCCTTTTATTTCAATCCTTTTTGACAGAGTTTTGTGATATGCTCAACCCTCACTTTTTGACATTTCTTTTCATGTAATTCATCTCAGTCTAAGATTCAAGAATACCTTTAACATGATAACTATTGGGCATGAGTTATCAAGTATCTATATCTCTCTATCCTCAACATCTCACACTATCTTATTTTATTGTGTTCTTGAGTTTATACCTATCCTTTACTTGATTTCTCACGGGATGGATTCCTCTATATTCTCAATCCCTGATTTCCAAATTTTCTTTTTGTGTATCATTTTGGAGTTGATGATACAGATATGACTTTATTTTCTTTCTTTGAGCATGAAGTATGAAAAAACCTTGATCCTTAACAAGGGGTATAGTCCATGAAGTATCCTCAACTCTTAAACCTCGAAACTTTATAACTCTTGCATTTTGAATTGTTCACTTTCACCTACCTCCTTGGACAACCTAGAATACCATTATTGATCAGATTTGATGTCAACTATTTCAAGATGATTTTTTTGTCTCTTGAAAACAATGATTTATCTTAAAGATGTGAATTCATAGGTAATTCCAACAATGAGAGATGAGAATACTATGTTTCCATTAATGTATTGGTTTCATTTTTTATGTGAATGATTTTCATGCAAGCTTCAAGTTGTAATTTTAGTAGAACTTATGGAATTCAACTTGTTTTGTATACAAAATTAATGGCATCCATCTCTAATTTTATTTTTTGGGATGATTGATGGATCCATATGAAGTGTTATGAGTTCATTCGACATATCAAAGGTTGGTTATTTTTCATTTCCAAGCAACTGCAACATCTAGAAATATCTAGTGCTTCAATCCCCACATGTCCAATGACCTTATTTTGAAAATCATGAGGTATATATCCTATAGTATATTTCTATAATTGAATGTATCCTTGGCCAATCATAGTTTCTTAGGCTAACTTCCAACTAATAAAAAGTGACATTTTGTTCGTAGCTTAGGGTTTTCTCTCATCACATTTCTTGGTGTTTGTGTAATACTGATTTGATAAGTTTCACAAAATTTTAATTGTGAATGTTATTTATAATGTTTGTTTATGGATTTATGGAGGCTTTAAAGGGATTATTAAGCATGTTCAGTTTTTAAATGACATATCTCTTTTTTCATTTCTCAATGTGTGCCTTTTGGATGTTGCGATTTTGTTTCCCAATATGAGATAGGGTTTTGGAAGTGGTTGACCTTCCACACACCATTAAAATGAACAATATTGTAAACTAGTTGCAAGGAGTAGTGATGCAAGAGCATCTTGGTCGAATGCAAAATTGACATCAACCAAAAAAATATAGCTTTTGTTTAATTTAGGAAAGTTTTGGCATAGAGCCTGAATATCCTTCAATATGTACATAGGATCTTTTCTTGTTTAGTTCTATTACCAACTTGTTTTCAAATTTCTCATTGGTTTTATTCTATACGTTGCTATAGAAATTGTGGTAAAACTTCTAGTGTTTCCTTATGGATACTAATGTGGGCCTAGATGTCCACATTATGCCCTATCATCATTTACGTGGCTAATCATCCTTAATAAGGACCTTGTAAACCAATACATTGGTGGGATGCATACTCCAATTTGGGAATGTAGACAACACACTATAATTGTTTGAGTGAGTGAGGTTGTTCCATTGAATGTAACGATTTTAGACTATGAACAAAATGAATGTGTAGAAACTGTAAACTAAATTGCAATGACATGTGTTATAACTATCCAATGGAAGTAATATAGGCATTAGATGGTAAGAGGAGTTTCATTATTTATCTTCCTATAAATAGATCTAAGAAGCAACTAAAAAAAGAGGGCAACCAAAATGAATGGAAGAGGGGCTCATGATTGACAAAATGTGATTGGTAGAAAGGGAATCAGAACCAATGCCTCTTTGGTTGCTTGAAATGGGATTGAAATGGGTTTCTCACATCTGTTGAGAAAGGTGAGATTTATCATAGAGAGGAGGTTTGATGGGCTTTGAACACGGGTCTGTGAATGCAAGGTATCATCTAAGGAAGTGAGATAACATGTATAGGAAGACTGTGTAGAAGAAGTTATACTAACAGCATGAGAAGCCATTGTCTAGCTATAGTGTGATAATTTATATTTGCAAGATTTACATGAATATAGGTTGTAATTATTTGTGGCTGTTTAGTGTCAAATGGTGAGAAGAGAACCTCTATAGAATCGAGTTTTATCTTGTAATAAAAAATGCAAAATAGAAGATAACTGAATCTTCAAATTGAAGGACATATTGAGTCTGGTGTAACTGTGTAGATAGGAAGAAGACTACATAGATAATAGAGGAACATGAGATAGATAGGAAGGTGTTGAAATAAGTTTTAGGTTTTCCTTGATGTACCAATAATGATTTTTAAGAAAAGAGAGATTTTGCACATTTGTGATTTATTGGGTCAGTTGACTTGTTAAAGGAATCTAGTTGTCTCTGTATTTCTAGAAGTCTCTTTCTATGTGTATGGGTCGTTATAAAAGAATTTTTATTTTGTTTTGGATCATGTCACCCTGAAGATGGGAAAGGGTTAAAATTTTTGTGTTTATGAAATTCACTGCTATCAAGTGGTATCAGAGCCTATGTTCCTAAATGTGCAGGCAAATTCGTTGGAGGTAGGCAGTTTGCACCAAGACCTATGGGTCAAGAATCTTGGAGAGTGAAGAAGTTCTGAGAAGTAGTTGTGGTGCAGGAGCACCCAAAAATCCATCTATTCAGATCACACCAGTGGATGCAACATCAAAGGGTTAGGTCACTAATTGGATCTAGGATCCAAGGTTTTGATTAAGTCCTACTTGTGAGATAGGGGGACACTAGGTGTTGTTATAAGCCTAGTTGTCTACCTTAGTCCTTTTGGAAAATTCTTGGGTAGGATGGGTTATAATAGTCTAGGATGCTTAAAGAAGGTTCAAAATTTTTAAATAACCTCTTTAAGGTCTTTAGTGGAGTCTAGGATTCAAACTTTGCAAGGATTGACACATTTGACAACTTTTGCCAAAAGTTGTCAATGTTGTCATTATGCATAATGCAACTTTTGTTGAAATGTTGCAAATTTTGAAGTCCAACATTCACAACCACCTTTGTCGGTTGGAATTGATTGGAAAATTTATTAGAAGGTTTAAAAACCTTACTCCAAGGTTGGAGTGAACCTATTTTGAAGTTTCATCTTTCTCATCAATAAAACCAACTATTTTCTCTATAATTTGGACTGTATTCTATGTTGTACGGACTCCAATGAATCACTGAAGGACACCAAAAGTTGGTCTAGTGTCTTACTTGAAGTTTGAAATTGGTTTGAAGTATTGAAGTGGAAAGGAATGAAAGTTATTGTGTTTTGATTGCTCACTAGTTGCAGGAGGGCCCTAACTAGGGTTTTGAGAGAAAAATCCTCTTTCAAGGAGATTCCACCATGGGAAAATACTAAGCCTTGGTGGAAAGAAGGGATTGAGGATTTATTATAAGATTTTTTGGGTCTCAAATCAAGAAGAGATTTATGGAAGGAGAAATTATTAAACCTTTTGGACAAGCATCTCAATGTGACTATCCATAGTTTTGTAATTGAAGTACAACTCAGCCCAAGGGTGGAATGAAGACCTAAAACCAAGGAATTAGAGGTTTCTTATGATCCTACACATGACCCAATAGGTTTGGTTGAGAGGTGAGTTCATTTTAAGACACTTTTTTTGTAAATGGAGACCTAATTGCTCAATAGACCTAGGAGAGAATTGTGCACATATGGAGTTGGGTGATTGGTTAAGGGTCCCCACATGGAGTGTGTTGTAAGTAGGTTTATTGGAGCATCTGAGGGTGGAGAAGATTCAATTTGGTGGAATTTCAAGTAGGTTTCCATTAGAAAGCCATATTTGTTCCTTGTAGCCCTTTGTAGGCTTTAGTGTCTTAACAATATCTCAAGAGTGAATTAGTGTGGGATTTGTCTTTCATACAATCTAAAAAAAATTATACAACCTTTGGAGAACCCTATTCCATCCCTAAATTATTGGTTCTAGTTGTGGCTTAATAGTTCCTTAAGGGTATTGAAGACTAGTGGAAGGATCTAGTCTTGTGAGTGTGGGTTTTGGGAACTCTGTCAGAGCCCTAGATTGTATGGTTGTTGGATAGGGTATTGAACCTTTGTGTGACTATTCTATATAGTTTGGGGCTCTGCTCCAAGTGGTATTAGAGAAACTAGTATATCTTTGGAGGAAGACAAGTTGTAGACATGTCAGAAGGAGGAGAAGATAATGAACTACCAAACAGAATGAAAAATGCACAACTACTGAGAGTAGTGAAAGAACATGAAGAAAAAAGGAAGTGGATGAGGCAAGAAATGGAGAAGCTTAAGGAACAAGTAAAGAAAGGGAGTAGTGGAAACTCTTGAGTTGAAGATGAGGGGAGTGATGAAGAAACCCCTTAACAGGAGGAAGAAGAAGAGATCCCTGCAGACCAAAGGGTACTCATGAAGACTTTAAAATCCATGGAGAGAAGGACCATGGACAATAAGCTTGATCTTCCTATTTACAGTGCGAAGATGGATCCAGAGGAATTCATGGATTGGATTGATGCACTCACTAGTTTCTTTGACTCTAAGGAGATACCAGAGCATCAAAAGGTGAAAATAGCAAAGTCCAAGTTGAAGGGATCTTCCCTAACTTGGTGGAAATTCACTCAAACAGAGAGGGTGAAGATTGATAAGAATCCAGTAGGCACATGGAAGAAGATGGTGGCCTTGGTGAAGGAGGCTTATGTGCAAGAAGAATATGAATTTAAAATTCATAAGAAAAGACAAGGTCTAAGACAAAATGAGATGGACATCTTAGGATACAAAGAAGAGTTTCATAGACTTTATATGAGGTCTAAGATAGTGGAACTAGAAAGGGTCAAACTTGCAAGATACATGCAAGGACTAAGGATAAACATTCAAGATGAGTTAAGTTTATGTTCTCTTACAACTGTCCAAAAATGCTATCAAATAACATTGAAATTTGAAGAAAAACTCAAGAGAAAGAAAGAACAAGGTGGGAGAGGAAGAGACCAGAGATATTTCAGCAATAGAGGAAGAGGAACAAGCAGTGGGAGAGGAAAAACTCCTAGAAACTTTAGGGAAACAAGTCAAGAGAACACTTTTGGAGAAAGTAGTTCTAGAGGATCCTATAGAGGGAGAAGAGGAGATTCAATGGGAAGGTTTGGAGGTAGGAATTTAGGACATCCAAGATGTTATAGATGTAACCAACCAGGGCACCTAGCATCAAAGTGCCCAAAGAAGGAAAGCAACCTGACAGAGAGAAGGGTAAATCTAGTCAGGGAAGAAGATAACCAAGAAGACCCTACACATAGATCTTATACACCACCTAAATAAGGGGAAGTCCTCATGATGAGAAGGACTTTATTGAAGGATCCAAGAACTTAAGAACCTCCTTAGAGAAAGACCTTGTTCAGAACCACCTGTAGAAGTGGAGACAAGGTGTGCTGAATGGTGACAGACATCGGGTCTACAGACAACTTAGTGTCTAAAGAGGCAGTGAAGAAGTTGAAGTTGAGAAGGGTACCACATCCAAGCCCTTAAAAGGTGTCATGGCTTACAAAGAACCAATAGAATATCATAGAGGAACAAGCATGGGTGGAATTCCAACTTGGAAAATATAAAGACAAAATGCTATGTGAAATTGTTCCAATGGATGCCTACCACTTGCTACTTGGGAGGCCTTGGAAATATGATGTGGAGGATCACCATGATGAAAGGTTGAACACCTATACTATTAACTACAAAGGATAAAATGTAAATTTCTTACCCCTGCCTAATAATGTTGAAGAACAAAAGGATTCTAAATTTCTATTTATAGGTGAAAAGGAATTTTCAAAACTTTAAAGGAAGAAAGAACCCCTTGTTATGCCCTAGTCATCTACCTAAGGATGATAGAGCTAAGAATATTGAGAAGGAAGTAAAACCCTTGAGAATAGTAGGTCCTAAGGAACTAGAAGACCTACTAGATCAATACAAAGACATTGTGACCAAGGACTTGCCAAATGAACTACCCCCTGTCAGAGAAATAAGTTATAACATAGACTTAATCCCTAGAGAAAACTTACCAAACAAAGAAACCTATAAGTTAACCCCAGAGAAAAAAAAGGAGATGGAAAAACAAATACAATAACTCCTAGATAAGGGGTTGATTATAAAAAGTATCAGTCCTTGTGCAATACCTGCTCTTTTGTCTCCTAAAAAGGAAGGCACATGAAGATTGTGCACTGATTCTAGGACAATAAATAGAATCATAATTAGGTATATGTTTCCTATCCCTAGGATAGAGGATCTATTGGATCATTTAGGAGGTGCAAGGTACTATTATAAGGTGGATTTGAAGAGTGGATACCACCAAATAAGGATTAGGGATGGAGATGAGTGGAAGATTTCCTTAAAAAAATGAGGGCTTATATGAGTGGAGAGTGATGCCATTTTGCTTGTCAAATGCTCCAAGAACATTCATGAGACTCATGAATGAAGTGCTCAAACCCTTCCTTGGAAAATTTGAAATAGTATATCTTGATGATATCCTTATTTTTAGTAAGGATAAAGAAGAACATTTGAAGCATCTTAACTTGGTCCTTAAAAGATTACATAAAGAGAAACTTTTTATAAACTTGGAAAAGTGTGTTTTTATGTACGAGGAGTTGGTCTATTTGGGTTTTGTGATTTCAGGTGGGAACATCAAAATGGACCTTGAGAAGGTATAAGCCAGCCTAAGTTGGCCTTCTCCTAGAACAATGACTGAAGTTAGGAGTTTTCATGGGCTTGCATCCTTTTATAGAAAATTCAATAGAAACTTCAGTCAACTATGTGCTCCCATCCTTGATACCATCAAAGGTGGACAAAAATGAAGGTTTGTGTGGACCAAAGATGTAGAAGAACCCTTTCAGATGTTGAACCAAAAGGTAATGAAGAAAATTATTTTAGTGTTTCCTTATTTTCAGAAAGTTTTCACCATTGAATGTGATGCTTCTAACATTGCTATAGGGGTTGTCTTGAGCCAAGAAGGAAGTCCTATAGCCTTTTTTAGTGAGAAATTGAATGAAGAAAAGAGGAAATATTCCTCTTATGACTTGGAACTATATGCCTTAGTCTAGTCATTGAAGAAATGGAGGCACTACCTCCTACCAAAAGAATTTTTTGTCTTCACAGACAACCAAGCACTTAGCTTCTTGAATAGTCAAGAGAAATTGAGCCATAAAAATATGAAATGGGTGGAGTGGATCCAAGCTTACACTTTTTCAATTAAAAACAAAAAGGGAGTTTCCAATAAGGTGGCAGATGTATTGAGTAGGAGGACTCTATCAGTGCAATAAATTCAACTTCAAAGTGTAGGGATTGATTCATTAAAAGACATGTATAAGGATGATGAGGATTTCAGTGCTATTTATCAAGTATGTTCTAAATTTTTTGAGGCTTATCATTTTGAGTATGCAGATTTTTTGATTCAGAATGGTCTACTATTTAAAGGATACTAGTTGTGCATCCCCAAGTGTTCAATGAAGGAAAACATTATCAAAGAGAAGCATGTAGGTAGCATGGGAGGGCACTTTGGTTTGGACAAGACATTGGAACAGGTAAGAAGATTTACTATTGGCCAAAGCTTCAGACTGAAGTAAGGAAGATTGTGGAGACATGTACAATTTGTCAAATGGCCAAGGGAACATCTACCAATGCATGGTTGTGCCAACCTTTACCTATTCCTACAAGGCCTTGGGAGAGATGCAGTATGGATTTTATCATGGGTTTGCCTAGGATACAAAAGGGACATGATATAATCTATGTAGTGGTGGATAGATTTAGTAAAATGGCTCACTTCATTCCATGTAAGAGCACCAATGATGCATCATACATTGAAAATATATTATTTAAAGAGATTGTTAGGATCCATGGCTTACCACAAACTACTCTGTTAGACAGAGATGTCAATTTTATTGGTCAGTTTTGGAGAACCTTATGGAAAAGGTTAGGGACGAATTTGAGTTTTAACTCTTCCTACCATCCACAAACAGATGGGAAAACATAGGTTGTTAACAAGTCACTTGGAAAATTTCTTCGTGCTTGATAAAGTAGTATGGTGACGAATGGAATTTAGTCCTACCCCAAGTAGAATTTGCCTTCAATGACTCAGTCAACAAGAGCACAAGGAAAATTCCTTTTCAAATTGTATATGGAGAAACTCCAAGAGGCATCTTGGAAGTCAGATAACTTTCTAAAAACACTCCAGTCAGTGCCCATGGTGAACAATTTGCAGAGAGTATGAAGGAGATTCATGAATCAGTGAAATTTTCACTAGAGAAAAGTGCAGAGATGTATAAGCATTCCAAGGATAAACATAGAAGGCATGTACAACTGCAAGTTGGATATTTGGTGTGGGCATACTTGAGAAAGGAGAGATTTCCCAAGGGCAAGCACACTAAACTACTTATGAAGAAAGTAGGACCCTATCTAGTGTTGAAGAAACATGGGTTGAATTCCTATGAAATTGAATTGCCCTCACATCTTAGTATATCCCCTATCTTTAATATTTGTGATCTGAACCCCTATAAAGGTGATGTGAATGTAGGTACACAGGTGCACATACAAGAACTTCAAGAAGATATTGTAGGGATACCCTCTCATGAACTAAAGGAGCTTGAAAAGATCTTGGATACAAAGATCATCAAGAAAATAAGAAAGAATGTTTACAAGAAATACTTAGTCAAGTGGAAAGGGAGTCCTGATGAAGAAGTTGTCTGGATGGATGAACAAGATATGCAGAAACAAGGTTCAAGCTTGCAGGAACTCATCTCAAGAGGACTTGAGATCAATGTACCCTGGGAGTATGGTGCAAGAGACCCCCCAAATCCATCTATTCAGAGCACACCAATGGATGCAACATCAAAAGGTTAGGTCACTGATTGGATCTAGGATCCAAGGTTTTCAATAAGTCCTACTCGTGAGACAAGGGGACACTAGGTGTTGTTTAAGCCTAGTTGTCTACCTTAGTCCTTTTGGACAAATCTTGGGTAGGATGGGTTAGAATAGTCTAGGATGCTTAAAGAAGGTTCAAAATTTTCAAATAACCTCTTTAATGTCTTTAGTGAATTCTAGGAGTCGAACTTTGCAAGGATTAACACATTTGACAACTTTTGTCAAAAGTTGTCAATGTTGTCATTATGCATAATGCAACTTTTGTTGAAATGTTGCAAATTTTGAAATCCAATGTTCACAGCCACCTTTGTCAGTTGGAACTAATTGGAAAATGTATTAGAAGGTTGAAAAACCTTACTCCAAGGTTGGAGTGAACCTATTGTGAAGTTTCATCTTTCTAATCAATAAAACTAACTATTTTCTTTGTAATTTGGACTGTATTTTGTGTTGTATGGATCTGTACGGACTCCAATGAATCACTGAATGACACCAAAAGATTTCTTGGTGTCTTAATTGAATTTTTCAATTAGTTTGAAGTCTTGAAGTGGAAAGGAACAAAATTTATTGTGTTTTGATTTCTCACTGGTCGCAGGAGGGCCCTAACTAGGGTTTTGAGAGAAAACTCCTCTTTCCAAGAGATTCCATTGTGGGAAAATACTGAGCCTTGGTGTAAAGAAGGGATTGAGGATGTATTATAATAGTTTTTTGGTCTCATATTAGAAGGATGTTTATGGAAGGATAAATGATTAAACCCTTTGGACAAGCATCTCAATGTGATTGTATAGATTTTTGTAATTGAAGCACAACTCGGCCTAGGAGTGGAGTGAAGACCTAAAACCAAGGAATTAGAGGTTTATTTTGATCCTACACATGACCCAATAGGTTTTGTTTGGAGGTGAGTTCATTTTAAGACACTTATTTTGTAAATGAAGACCTAATTGCTCATTAGGCCTAGGAGAGAATTGTGCACATAAGGAGTTGGGTGATTGGTCAAGGGTCCCCACTTGGAGTGTGTTGTAAGTAGGTTTATTGGATAATATAAGGGTATAAAAGATTCAATTTGGTGTACTTTCAAGTAGGTAACCATCAGAAAGCCATATTTGTTCCTTGTAGCCCTTTGTAGGCTTTGGTGTCTTAACAATGTCTCAATAGTGAATTAGTGTGGGATTCATCTTTCATAACATCTAGAAAAAAAGTATAAAACCTTTGTAGAACCTCTTTCCATCCCTGAATTATTGGTTCTAGTTGTGGCCTAATAGTGCCTTAAAGGTATTGAAGACTAGTGGAAGGATCTAGTCTTGTGAGTGTGGGTTTTGGGAACTCTGTCAAAGCCCTAGATTGTATTGTTGTTGGATAGGGTCTTGAACCTTTGTGTGACTATTTGATATAGTTTGGGGCTCTACTCCAAGTTGAGTGTGTTGGCAATCCTCTAGCAGAGATGAAGCTAGGTAGAAGGTGTGCAGATTTCTACAACTGAGAGGAAGTGGGTAGAAGAGATCTTGGAAAGGTACATATTTTAGAATATTGTTGGGTAGAGGATTGTAGTGAGAGTTATATGAAAGAAGGTGAAACAATTAGAGTTGTAAATATTCAAATTCATTGATAGAGAAAAGAAGGAAAAAGAAGTGAGATTTTTTGATTGGTTGGGTGTTGACAATTCCTATGTTGGAGAAAAGAAGAAAGAAGATATGGATCGTTGTGTTAGAAAGGGAAGAATATATGTTAAGATAAGAGGTGTGAGCGGTCTTGGAAGAGATAAAATATGAGATGAGAATGGGAAGATATACAACAATGAAGGAATATCCTTTGGGTGATTGAAGAGTTTAATAAATAAAGAAGAGAGGATAACTCAACTACACTGAACTGGTGATTGGTGGATGAAGGAAAAGAATTCATTGAAGGAAAAAGTACCTAACTAGCTATGATAGTAGAAGAGGAAGATTTGTGGCAACTGTACTTGGGAATAGAGCATGGGTGGATGGATAAACTTGAAGGTGTGAATAGAATAGAACAATGAATGAAAAGGATGATGTGTTTACAACAGTAGTGAAGAGCCCGTGGATGATGGAGATGAGCATGTTGGGGCAACAAAAAAGCATGAGTTAAATTATGACGAGTTTTTTGATAGTGAGGTTAGTTTACCTTTTCATTGGCTAACATATTTGTCTCTTATGTTGTGATCAATATTTAACTCTATTTCCCCTATATTTTGAGTACAAATCTTTAGAAATAGTTCGGTAAATCACTAATGATTTCCCTCTAATTTTTTAGAAGGTACAACTCCCTTAATATATATTTAATGAATCAAACTAAACTAAATTTTGCATATACTTTTGACCATAAAGTATAAAGGCATTAACTAATATTCATCCCATCAATATAAAATAAATACACCATGTAGATTAATTGAAAAAAAATAAAGATTCTTAGGACTCACAAATCCATATATAGTAAATGAAATATCTTTTAGAAAATCACTAAAGAATCATTCTCCAATACACTAAGTATATGAAAAGATGTAAACTGAAGCAAGATAATTCCAACTGGTTGAAATAAAATTCACACAAAAACTATATTCAAAATTCTTCAAAACAGAAAGATTTTGAAGACAACAAAACTATCATCAAATTTCATTCAAAGATTCAAGGTTTCTTCATAAAACATCATAAAAACATCAAGAATATTGTCTATCTAATTATCCAAAAATCCAACCCTGTGTTGATCTTATGATCAATCATATATAGTCGTTACATAACCTGAGATTAAACTTTGGGGATCAAAATTAAACTTGAGTTTCTGAAAGCACAGGAAAATAATTGTTTCAAACTTTAAATATTCAAGAAAAACTACCCGTAAAGATTTCTATACCATATTTAAATATAAATCGTGCCAAAATGGTCATGGTAGGGTAGTTTTTTTCAATCTGGTTTCTTGATTCTGCTATGTTGGCGAGGAATGAATCACTTTCCACTCCTTGTAAAGATTAACAAACTCATGAATCACCTAGACGTTCGGGACGTTGACATGGGCCATTCATTGTCTCTAGACTTCCCGCTCTCGCTTAACCTCCTTGATTATCTCCACTCGCACTGACAGATGTCCTAAGCACACATAGAGAAAGGCTTATATTTGTGCAAGTTTCGTAAAATCCTCAATCGCCAATGTTTTTTCTTCTTTTACCTTCTCCACTTATTCTTTTAACACCTTCAGTGCAGAATCTTCATCTTTCACATTATCTTTTTCATCCATACACAATACATGATTACATCTGAGTTCATCAAGCAGAGACTTGGTGATTTCACGTAATTATTTACCAAACTTAGCATACTTTGTTTGCTCCTATTTTAACACAGAATTTTGCCATTCTATATTTTTTCTTGCAGAAATACAGTGTGTTTTCATCAACAATCTTTGAAGGTTTTTCAGCCAGGAATTTTGTGATCCCATATTTTATTAATTTGAAGTACCACACTAATCCATTTAGCTTCCTCTCCTTCCCATACTAGAAGTTGTGTACCCAATTCTCCAGTAGAAGTGACCAAATAATTATACAAATCTTTTGATTTTGCAACATATTTCTTCCATTTTCACAATATACCTTCTAACCAACCTTCAAATATACCTGCAACCATTTTCCCTCACTGAACTTGGTCTAGGAATCTTTGGCTCACTGGTGACCTAGGATAAAATGACAAGGGTTCCAAAGAGAGAGGCTATGGATTTGGGCTATGAATGACATCAATATAATCAACCATTTCTCTTACTATTTGTTTCAGTTTCTTTTTATCCTTCTCATCTTTCCATGAGTGACTTAACATCTGCTCCACTGAGGCATTAAAATGATAAGTATTTGCATCTCTGTTAGCTTTTCCAAGCTCCAACTTTTCCACTTTGTTAACTACAATAGTAGGTTCTTGCACCTCTTCCTTAGTTAGAGGCCTAACCACTTCTGCAATCCAGGTCCTTGTTTTGTGGTCCACTAATATCCTAGAAGTAGTATTGAGATTCTTTCGTTTTTGGGTCACTCCTAGGAACTTGGTAACCATGTCATAAATGGGAAGAGAAACTAGAACAATCTTGTTTTTCTTACTCACTGCAACCTCTAACCATTTTGGAGTGGAATCTGGAGTATTCACAATGGGATCAGATTGGTTTGGTGTGGAGTCAATCATAGCTACTGTATTCACAAAGCTAACCGCATCCCCCAATTCAATAGCAACATCAGTTAAATAATTCATATCCATCCTAGAAAATTTAATCTCTTCGTTAGCCATCTTCTTCTCACTCTCTTCCCCTAGATCTAGATCAATAATTGTTTTCTCCATTTTTTTCCCCTTGGCTTTATGCTTTTATCTTGATCTAGTTACCCTAACAGAAGAAGCAACCTTTGGAGGATCATCAGGTTTCTTACTAAGGGAGGGATTTTCACTTTTGATTTTTTCTTTACCTCCATCACAGATTTGACACTCTTTTCAGAAAAGGTTACATGTAGTTTGTGTTCCTTAGAACCTCTAGTAGACCTCCCCTTCTGAGGTTGAACCTTGTTAGCCCTTTTTTCGTTGAGCCATTTTTCTGTCCTCCTTGTCATAGGGGGCATTTTGAGTTTGATATCATTGTTCTCTGGCATTGTATAGTCAATATTTGGAACTGGAAACATCTTAACTTGTTCATACATTGGATCTAATAAGTATCTTTTGTCTTCTTCTATTCCCTCCACATCCATCTTCAAACCAAGGCTAACAATCTGTTGCAGGGTGAATCTGCTCCATAATTTCTTAATAACTTCCTCCTCTTCAAGACAATTTTCCCAGTAATCCTTCATATGAGGGAGGGGTAGGAAGTCCTCTTTCAGAATCAGATGTTCCCTAGCAAACCTTGGTTATAGAAGTTTTCCCTTGCTTTGTAAAACTAAAAATTAAACTGCAAGAGGTCCACTTCAAGGTTAAGAGCATCGGAAATAGATTTGCATTCATAGGAACCGAATTCAATTGGAAAGTCTATGACCGATTCCTTCTTTTGTGAATACATTTTTATCACATGAGCTAGTTGTTTGCATAATTCCACCAACACAAAATAATCCAATGAAAACCTGGGAAATTTCCTTGGTTGACCTTCAAATCCCCCTATCCCGAGGTAAGTGAAATGGGGAAACTATGTATAGAAGCTTCCATAGACACTCACTAACTGCATATCTTCTTCTAACATTCTCCTATTAGGAATTCCATCCAATTCGTGAGTCAATCTGCCAGTGAAAACATCATTCCCCCTTTTGTAATTCTCACAACATTTCTTCCTTTGCAGGTGAGGGTAATATCCATAAATCATAATCCCTTTAACAAATGGTTTGTAATGCAATAATGTCCATTCCTGAGTACAAGCTAAATAGTAGAATAGGTATGAATTCATATAAAATCATCGATGCCTAAAATGACCATTATTCAATTGGTCGTGCATTTCTTCTGTGATAATTTCCCCCTAATCTAGGAACTAGGTTCCCTACAAAATTATCTAAATAAAGTGCATCCATTCCTTATCATGAAAGGCATGGTCATACCCTGTTACCCTATTCAATAGAGTTATTGATTATTTAATATGGGGTTTCATGTGATCTCTAGTGATGGGTTTTGGAAGTCTCAACCCTTCGTTCTAGAATTTTAATAGCCAGCTCTTTGCAATTGTATTTCTGTAAGCTTGTCTCTTCTCCGTGAAAGTACTCCTAGAAAATGCTATGGTAAAATGAGAGCAGGTATGTTTCACTAGGATTTTTAGAGAAACTATAATTGTTTCTCTATTTATAGGCAATAGGACCTCATCATTAGATTTTAGAATGCATATACTATTTGGGTCATACCTATTCATTCACTCCTTAACAAGTTCAAGACAAATTACAGACGAAGGAAAGGATGCGGCTTCCACTATTCTACTTTCAACAACAATGCTCGTGATAGAATTTGCCTCATGGTTTCTAGTTCTCCTCACGAAATCATCTAAATCATATTTAAACCAAATTGTATCCACATGCTCATGAGAAGAACAAGCCATACTAGACTCATTCTCAAAAATTTATAATGTTATTCTCATTTTCGATAAATTAACGAAAAACCCAATTCAACAATAAAATTCCTAACAAGCTACCACATAGAATGATTAGCGAAAGACAATTTTGAAACTCACCTCTAGAACTGAAAATTTCATCCTTAATTAATTTTTGTTTATTTGATTACATAATTTCCTTTCAAATTCTCTTAATTATGGCGAAAAGATTTCCAAAATAATATCATCAATCTTACCTTCATGCCAAATTAATTAGTGCATGATTTAATCCCTCCATAGGTAATAATTATCTATCTTTTCTATGTGTGCGCTTTTCATTTCATCATTACTTCCTTTCCTGAGGAGGATTTGAATTTTTTTGAAAGCTATTGATGTCATTCCCGTTGTTCATCCACCATTTGAAAAACTTGCCTTCCCTTTATTTCTTTGAATGATTAGTGAACCTTCTGAACTACTTGAATCAAATGAATGGGTTCAAGGGGTTCAAAACAAAAACAATTTAATTCCACTAAAAAAGAAGAGAAAATTAGAATAGACGGTCATAATATCAAGGCTCATTCTACAATTTTGAGTTTGAACTGATTGAACTTGATGAAGTCGCTTACCCAATTGAACTCAGTTCAATGGGGTCAAGTGGTTTGTTACTTTAATAACGACCAACTTTTCAAACAGAGTGGGGAAGATTGACTCAGCTTGGACACGTTGAACTGGTTGAACCAGTTGAACTACTTGAACTTGAACAATGGGTTAGATGAGTTCAAGGGGTTCAAAGACTTTCCACTTAATTTCACCCAAACCTTTGTTTACAACTTCATGAGAAAAATAGAAATAAGACCTGGGAAGGATGGTCTCCAATTTAACTAATAATATACACATAAAAGCAAAAATTGGGGTCAGGGATAACACTTTGTTAAAGGTAAGAGAAGATATAGTTGCATATTTGTCTATGAGAGTTAGTTGATTAAAAATAGAGTATTTGGGAGATGTTGTAGGGCATTGGTGGAGATGGTCAATTTGCAGTAGAAAAGATTCTACGGACAAGGGGAGGAGAGTAGAGAGTATGTGGAGGAGAAGAAGGGAATGTTCTTGGAGGAGGTAGGTTTGTGATGGGAATCACTCAATAAGAAGGAAGAAGAGATTAGGAAAAACTTGGAGGAAGAGGATGAAAATAATCCCAAAGAAATGTTGGAAGAGGTGGAGGAAGAATTTATCTATGTTTACAGTAGTGATGGAGTTCACTGCAAACTGGAAGGGTAGTCCTACTACCCAACTCCATTTGTGAGCCATGCTCACAAATATTTCCTACCCAAGGAGTTTGATGCAGGAGCATCTTGGGAGAATGGGAAATCGACATCAACCAAAAAAAAAATTGTCTCTATTTTAATTTAGGCAAGCTTTTGAAAAGGTCCTAAATATCCTTCAATATCTACATAGGATCTAGATGTCCACATTATGCCCTGTCATCACCTACGTGGCCAATCAATCTTATCAAGGACCTTGCAAACCAATACATTGGTGGGCCGCATACTCCAATTTGGGACTGTAGACAAAACAATATAATTGTTTAAGTGAATGAGGCCATTCCATGGAATGTAATGATTTTAGACTACGCACAAAAAGAATGTGTAGAAAATCTAAACCAAAATGAAATGTAGGTGTTATAACTGTCCAGTGGAAGTAAAAGAGGCAATAGATGATAATAGGAGTTTCATTCTCTATCTTCTTATAAACAGTTCAAAGAAGAAACATAAAAAAGAGGGAATTGAAATGAATGGAAGAGGGATTCACGATTGGGAAAAGGTTATTGGGGAAAGGGAATGAGAACCAATGCCTCTATGGTTTCTTGAAATGATTTTGTCATATTTTTTGAGAAAGGGGAGAGTTAGCGCAGAGAGAGGAGGTTAGATGGGCTTCAAACGCATGTCTTTACATAAAATTTATCAACCAAGGAAGTGAGATAACATACAGAGGAAGGAAGATTATGTAGAGAAAGTTATACTAAGAGCATGAGAAGCCATTGTCTAGCCAGTGCGTGATAGTTTAGTTAGAATAACTGGGAGGGGGGGGGGGTGAATCAGTGGCCTCAAACATTAATCCAATATCAACCCAAAAAACTTAGTACCACAAATATAAGCTTCTAGTTATCTTCAGTCCTACAAGATGTATGCCTTGAAATAATCTTATCAAATAACTACTGCTTAGAATTCACTGTTAAACCTTATTCGTTTCTTTATCGATTACCAGTGTATCATTTACCAAAATACAATAAATAACTTAGTGTTTACCGATCAATCCTATTTTAATAATGTGTAAAGAAAAACATCAAAGCAATGACTCAAACATATTTGACACAAGGATTTTTAACGTGGAAACCTTGTTAAGGGAAAAACCACTTGGGACCAATAACCCAAAATTTTCACTCTTCTAAAATGAGCTCGCTGAAGAGCCAACCCTGTTAAAGGTTACAAACACACTGTTAAGTGCGACCTTGTTAGATGATTTATCACTAATAGCTACTCACTTGATATCTGCATTTCACTATGCTATCTTTATGAATTAACCTTATGATACTCCTTGGGATGTATCTCAATATATAAAGGATTGTTAGATCCTGCTCAGTTAAGATACTTTTCGATCCAATGGTTAAACTATGAGGCCTCACCCTGACCCATCATAGCTCAGCTGATACACTTCTTTTCATACATTATGATTTGATATTTTGGGACATTATAACTGATGGACTGGGCATTATTAGTATTATTTATGTCATGTGATGATTACTTTTGTATACTTTATCAGTGATGTTTATGATGCTTTAGGCATATAAATGCATTATGATGATTATTTCAGTATTTTAAATTCAAGTGGAAAAATATGTTATGATATTTTGATTATGTAATCGGTTATAGTTATCAGGTACATAAATGGAAAAAGGTTATTAAGTGAAAATGTAGAATGTTTAGTCAATTAATTATGCAATTTAATTTATATTTATATGTGTGTGTGTGTGTGTGTGTGTGTGTGTGTGTGTGTGTGTGTGTGTGTGTGTGTGTGTGTGTGTGTGTGTGTGTGTGTGTGTGTGTTTTTTTTTGAG